>PVKA01001379.1:78243-148664 GCA_004027165.1 Ctenomys sociabilis | reverse complement strand
CAGAGGGGAAGAGGGGTGGAGGAGAGAGGGAGAGACAGAGAGAGAAGAGAGAGGGGAGAGAGGGGTGGGGAGAGAGAGATGGGAGAGAGAGAAAGAAAGAGCGCTGGTTTTGTTTTCCTGGGTAATGCTGTAGTTGCAATCTCCAATTGTGTTTAGAGTGTGTGAGTTTAATTAAATTTAACACAGTGGAGCAACTTAAAATAGCAATTCACGCTTTCTGCTAACAGAGACGTTGCCAGTTTCTATGATGGAGAGAAATGCACTAGGGTTTCAGGAATATGTTTTCAGACAGGACTGTGACCTTCTGGCTGTGCAGTTACTGTCCTTTGCCACCTGCCACCTGCCACCTTAGTCGTTGTGCCCTCCTGCCCTAGGTCTCAGGCCAGGAAGGCTGACCAGTGGAACATGGGCTCTTGTCCCCTGGGCTCCTCGGTAGAGAACAGCCGCGGAGGAGTGGGCAGGGCAGAGCGAGCTTGGGCTGCTCGTTGCCCTGTGAGCACTGTCCTTGCCCTGTGAGCTCGCCCCAGAAGCCTGTTTGTCAGCTAGATCCCACAGGCCACTGTGTCCCAGTGAGGGCTTATTTTAAAACAGAATGTTCAGCGAGTTGGGAAACACTTTTGGTTGTCACATGGGGGCTGCGTTCTGGCACCCTGGTGTAGTGCCCAGTGTATGGGTATGTGTCCTTCAGAGCAGAGAGGAACCCCAGCCTCGGGGTTCAGATGTGCCAAGGCTGGGACACCTTTCTCCAGCCAGGTACAAGCAACTCTTCCAGAAGGATCAGTTTCTTTTCTTTCAAGCCTACTGCAGACCAATGTTTTCATGAGAATGGAATGGAAATAAATTATCAGCCAAATCACTTTGCATTAGGCTGTGGGAACCGATGCCAAACTGCTGTAGAGCGTTAGCACACACTACTCTGTCCTGTCTGATTGGGTAGCAGGGAGAGCTGCCTCCCGGATCTTGCGCAGGGCTGGCCTGTCATCCTCTCTGCTTCCTGCTACAAGTCTTGGTCCCCTGCCCCACCTACCTCTGTGCCACCCCTCCCTTTGTAACTAGGGTCTTCAGTTGAGCGAGGCTTCTGCCTGCCTCCTCAGGGCCCGGATAGTTCTGACTCTAATGTTTTCCTACTCGATCAACCCAAGCGTGGGGTGGAGCGTGGGCAGGAGGGCGCGACCGTAAGGGGCAGCTTGCTCATCACACACAGGCTTGCTGGTTCTCCTTCCGACGGCAGCACAGTCAGTCAGGCTGCCCGTGGGCCAGAGCGGTGGAGGAGCCTGAGCCCAGTACGTTTCTAGTTAAGTATCAGTGTTTTGGGCTTGTGTAGCTCCATCTTCTCCAACTTATGCCATTACCCTCAGGGAAGGAACAGGATTTTGGAGAGTTCCAGGGACCCCTGATGGGGGCCATCCCAGCTGACCAGGGCTCCCACTGTGGCACGTGAGCTCCGGCAGTCTCTGGTGCTGCCCAGGGAAGAGGGCGGCCTCCACAAGCCCCTCAGGGACTTTCCTGAAATATACTCCACATGTCTGCCATACTAGGTAGAACAAGCCCCAGCTGCAGAGCCATAGTGTTCAAGTCCGCAGGGCTGCAGCCTAGCAATCCCAGCTGTGTGACCTCAGGCAAACCACCTAGCCTCTCTGAGTCTCAGCCATTCATTTACCTTTTGTACAAGGAGAGTACCTATCACAGGCTCTGAGATGGTGATGACAGCCAGGTAAGCCGAGGCTGCGAAGCCCCTCATGGGCTTCAGGGGCTGGCCTATGGAATCTTTGCTGAATCCGTCTCCCTTCCCCTCTGGCCTCTTCTCCCCCAGCACTGTGAGGTCCAGGTCGGCTGGGCCTTCTTCTCCTCCTCTTCCTCCTTCTCCTCCTCGTGGCTCCCCCAGCAGCCAGGACTGAGGGCAGCCTGTGCATATGAGATGTCAATATCTCCTGTCAGCACAGGCTTCTAGGCTGAGGCTCTTGGCCAGTGGGATTTCACATTTGAGATCTCAATTAAGTGCCTCGCTCCAGTTGGAGGAGACAGTGGGAGCCCATGGAATCTCTTAAGTAGGAATGGGAGGTGGGGACTTCAAAACAGCAGGTACTGCAAGGTCCAGGCAGCTACGGTCTCATGCCTAAGGTCTTACGGATCAAAGTTTGGGCCAGCATCCTAGAAGGTCCAGGGAGGAGAGGCCCTGGCTGCAGTGGAGGGGCCTGGGATTAGCAGGACATCAGAACCCCCAACGATGGAGGGATGGGCGGGGTCCTCCCTGCTGGGGCTATGAGGAAGGGTCATTCATTTCCTGGGAATTCAGGGAGCTCCCTGGTCCCCAGCATTGCCTGGAAATAGTCCTTGCCTGAGCCAGCACGGAGCCTTGCCAGTGGTAGGAACGCGGCCCAGCTACTCCAGTGATCCCAGCCTCCGACCCAGGCATCTGGCTCAGACAGGGTGCAGTGTGGGTTGTGGGCCCATCACATCTCAGTGGGCAGGAGGAGGCCAGGCTAGTGTGGGGGTGGGGATGGTCTGGCTCCCATCCCTAATCCCAGAGATGGAGGGGTTATAGCAGTGGGTGCAGGATGGACACCCATCGGCCTGCATCCTGCTTCTTTGCCTTTTCCTCTCTGGGCCTTCATCGGTCTCTGTCATCTCTCTGTTACTGCTTCTGCCCCCTCGCTCTGCCATCCCTGACCCCATCCTCGCTGTGCCATCCCTGACCCTCTGTGTCTCCTTTCTTCCCAGGATGATCCCAGCCTCCAACAAGGCCTTCGTGGTCAACAACCTGGTGTCAGGGACAGGCTATGACCTGTGTGTGCTGGCCATGTGGGACGACACGGCCACAACCCTCACGGCCACCAACATCGTGGGCTGTGCGCAGTTCTTCACCAAGGCCGACTACCCACAGTGTCAGTCTGTGCACAGCCAGATCCTGGGTGGCACAATGATCCTGGTCATCGGGGGCATCATTGTGGCCACACTGCTGGTCTTTATCGTCATCCTCATGGTGCGCTACAAGGTCTGCAACCACGAGGGCCCTGGGAAGATGGCAGCGGCAGCCGTCAGCAACGTGTACTCGCAGACTAACGGGGCCCAGCCGCCGCCCCTGGGCAGTGCGCCTGCTGGGCAGCCTCTGCAGGCTCCACCCAAGTTTGTGGTGCGGAACGAGCTCCTGGACTTCAGTGCCACCCTGGCCCGAGCCAGCAACTCTTCCTCCTCCAGCTCCCTAGGCAGCGGGGAGGCAGCGGGGCTGGCACAGGGCCCCTGGAGACTCCCACCCCCCGCTACACGCCCCAAACCCAACCTTGACCGCCTAATGGGGGCCTTCGCTTCCCTGGACCTCAAGAGTCAGAGAAGGGAGGAGCTACTGGACTCCAGGACTCCAGCGGGGAAAGGGGGCGGGCCTCCGGCCAGAGGCCACCACTCAGACCGAGAGCCATTGCTGGGGCCTCCAGCAGCCCGTGCCAGAAGCCTGCTGCCTCTGCCCCTGGAGGGCAAGGCCAAGCGCAGCCACTCCTTTGACATGGGGGACTTCGCGGCTGCAGCGGCTGCGGCAGGAGGGGCAGCCCCCAGTGGCTACAGCCCCCCTCGGAGGGTCTCACACATCTGGACCAAGCGCAGCCTCTCCGTCAACGGCATGCTCTTGCCCTTTGAGGAGAGTGACCTGGTGGGAGCCCGGGGGACTTTTGGCAGCTCTGAGTGGGTGATGGAGAGCACCGTGTAGCCGGGACCACTTCCCTCCCACCCTTATGGAGGGGAGGATGCAGGGCAAGGGTCTTTCCTGGCGAGTTGTGTGGAGTTTCCATGGTGATGTTTACATCCAGGGACAGTTTTGTCTCCCTGTCCACAGCCTCTTGTCCTTCCTGCCCAGACCCCGCCCCCGCCACCCCCTCATGTTACCCTCCCAGGCCTGTCCCCACCACCCAGCGGGGTGTGCTCAGGGAATTCGGACTCCCTCAACTGTTGGACTGAGCCCCGAGTGTTTGGAGAGGCGAGAGTCCGCCTTTCTGACCACAAATGTAGCGACACGCAAGTGGCTTTGGATGGCTTATGGGTCCAGTGTTGCTTTTATTTCTGAATTTATTTATTTTTTTTTCCATTTCCCAGACTCCTCTTCTTCATTCCCACGTTTATGGGATAAGCGAGTGTTGCCTCTGAGTGTGCCCAGCCGCCCCAGTAGGGGGCGCTCATCGCCAAGCGCCACCTGCGTCCTTTCTAGCTGGGGGAGGACTGTGGTGTCCCCTGCCCAGGGCCACCCCACACCCCACTTTGGGAGGCACAAGTGACGAGCTCTGAGGCTGACATCTGCACAAAGGCTTCTACCAGACGGCTTCTTCCAGGGCTTCCCATGTGGCAGGAGAGGCGGTTTCCCGGGGGCAGGCCGAAGGGCGTCATTCTGGGGTCCTTGTGGGATTTTGCTTTTATTCGTGGGGAGCTGGAAAGGAGGTCCCCAAGCGCACTTAGTGGCCAAGAAGGCATCCCTTGACGAAAGCAGCGTGAGGTGACGGAGGGCAGGGCCTCTGAGCCCACAGCTCTGAGTCTGAGGTCGAGAGCGGGAAGGATGACCTGTGTGCGCCTGTTTCTCTTGGGCCTCAGGACGAGTAGTACTGCACGCCCTCAGATGTCCTTCCAGCTAAGGCTTCATCAGCTCTGACTCCAGCCCTTGGGGTCAGCTCGGCGGCCCTGGGAGCACCGCAGCTAGAGCGACCCCACACCAGCACTAAAGCTGTGGGCAAGAGGGTCCTTGGGAGGGGTCTGTTAGCCCCCCTCTCCCCCGCAGCATCAGAGCCCCGCCCACCCACAGTGCGTTGGCGACCAACAGGGCAGGGGCTGAGCCGCCTACCTCCTGGGGGGGCGTTTGGGTCCGAGACCCCGTCTCCTTCATCCTGCTGGGGCAGCACCATGTCCAAAGTCCGTTCCATGTCCGTCCTGAAAGCAGCAGCTCCAGGGAAGGCAGAGGGGTGAGGGCGCGGGCTTCTGCCTGGGAAGGATGGAGCCTCCTCTCCTCCTCCACACCCCACCTCCCACGCAGCCCTGCAGAAATCCACCCGAGGCACAGAGCACCTCTCCTGCATCTGCGTCCTCCGCCCTGCTACACCTAGGCCTCCCAGGCCTCTGCCCACTCTCTATGTCTGCCAACCTCTATGTCTCCTGCACCTAGGCCCGCTGCCTCCTCTCCTCCGCCCTTTCTCGTTCCGTCTTTTCCTACCACTCTCCCTTCTTTTCCTTCCTTCTGCTCCCTGCTTCCTCCTGTTCTTTTCTGGTACTGACAAGGTCAAGAACAGGCCAGGTCATTCTCTCAGGTCAAGACCACAGGTTGCTTTTCCAAGCCAGTCCCAGTGCAGGGACTGTCCCTTCCTCGTGGCACAGGCTGCACCCACCGATCAGAGGACTGGGAAGGAACACGCCCTCCACCATTCGCCCCGCCCCGCCCGCCCTCCCTTCCACACCCCTGTCACTCATGGGAGTAGTCCCTAATAACATGTTTCTGTTTTGCCTTTGGAATCAAACCAGACTGGACGCAGAGGCCCGCAGAAGGGGAGGTGCGAACCAGTGGTCTGTCCTTGTCCTCTGCTCCCAGCTCTGTCCTGGCACCATCTACACCTGCTCTTGTGTTTGTTGCATTTTTGAGTGGGGTTTGGGACAGCAGCACTTTGGGCATCAGAATATAAATACCCATCTTCTCCAGAAAGAGAAAGAACAGTACAATGTACCGTTTTCAAAACAACCACAAACATTTCCTGGGAGGGAAAAAAAAAAAGAGCATTCTCCTGTCTGTGAATGTCTGCTGTTCATTTCTCTGGAAACTCTGGGTTTTCTAAAGATGACTTCGAAGTGGTGTTTTCTCTTGCACCTGTGTTTGTGACTGCCTGGTGGGTGAGCTCGCTTCCTGCCAAGTACCACGGTGAGATGAGGGGGTGCGCAAATGGGGGCTGGGGCTACTTTCTGGAACAAAGGCAGGAAACGTGGGGTGATCCTGTAGGCCAAGAAGGGAGGAGTCCATCCCCAGGACTCAGGGCTGTCAGCCCTGCCTCCTGTTTGGACTGTGCGGCCACCACTCTTGGCCACGAGGGGCGCACGAGTCCCTCCCCTACTTGGGTGGAGCCAGGGATAGTATTTTTTCAAAGAGGGTCTTTTACTTGGCAGCCAGGAAAAAAAACCCAACGGAACAGCCAGACCGAAGGTGTAGAGACAAAAGAGCTTGTGTGGAACACAGCATTCCAAATATTTTGGGACACAACATCTGTGCAGGTGCTACCTAAGAGAATAAAACATGAGCTACAACAAAATTTATACATATTTATAAACATATATATTTATAAATTTGTTTTGCTTATTTTATAATTTATAAATATATAATATTTATAGATTTATTTTATAATGTATAAATATATATTATCTGTTTATAAATATACATTATATTTATATATTTATTTTATTCATTATATAACTTATAAATATATCATTTTTTTGTGCAGGTTGAACCAAGCACTGAACTCCATCCTCAGCCCTTCAAAAAATATTTTTTTTAAATGTTGAATGAGATTCTCAGTAAGCCATTATGGGGCTGGGAAAATGGCTCAGCAGTTTAAGAACTTGCTTGGCAAGTGCAAGTTCCTGAGTTTGATACCTGGTAAAAAAGAAAGGAAGGAAGGAAAGAAGGAAGGAAGAAAGATAAAAAGAAAGTCAGTCATTATGTTATCTAGGCTAGCTACATTGTAATATACAGAAATTGATGGAATATTAGTAATATATTTTATCTGATCCAATATAGCCAAAGTATTATTTCAACATGCAATCACTGAAATTAGTAATAAGAAAGCACACAGCTCTTTTGCAGCAAGTTTTGGGACTCAGACGTGTGTCTCACCCTGTGGCCTGGTGCCGTGGCCTTCAAAGTGCCTGAGAGCCACAAGTGCCCTGCATAGGCTGCCCATCAGACGGGGCGGTTCTGACCACACAGTTGGCTTGGAAAGGCAGCTTTCAAGAAGGGGCAGAAGTCAGCTTGGCTGAGCCCCTACAGCTCCTGGCACTGCGCTCAGTGCCACATGCTTAGTGCTCCTCACTGCTCCTCCCTGCATCCTTTCCAGGGAGACATGACACCCATTTTATAGATGAAGCTACTGAGCTTCAGAGGGGTTAAGTCTGTGCACTTGTGCAACACATAGCAGCCTGGCTGCAAAGCCTCAGCCTCATTCCCTCCCCTTTCGGTGACCTCCTGGAGCATCACTGGGCTAAGAAGCCTGACTATCCACACTCAGGAGGTGCTCTCTGCCCCAACAGCCTTCAACTTCTTCCTCTGGACATAAAGAGCACTCACACCAGTGTGTCTAGGACCAAACTCATTTCGTTTTGGCTTTGTGCTCCAATGCCCTGTCCCAGGCAGGAGGGGACATGCATGGGTCCCAGTCTCCCTGGACACCCAGCTCCCCACCTCTGGCAGAGGAGAGAGAGGGATGGCTGAGACACAATTCAGGTCCCCCTAGGCCCTTGTACTGCATAACCCATGGCCGCAGGTCACCCCCAAGGAAACATCCTTCACTTCCTAATGTAACAGTTTTCATTATCTGCAGGTGCCACTTCAGTCAGGTAAGCAGGAGTCGGTGGTACCAGCAGCCCTGCTTCAGCAGCAGCGGGGGAGGGCCTGCTGTCCCTCAGCCTGGCTCTCTGACTCCCCATCTGAGCAGCTGGCTACTCTGGAGTCTTCATCTCCACAGAGCAGCAGGAAGGTGTCCGGGTGACCCAGGGGGCAGGGCTTCCTCTGGCCTTGCAGTGTCTGGGATTCTTGCAACCACTGCTGGAAACATAGTTACTTAATAGAAGGCCTGTCACTTCCAGCAGCACTCAGTACCTGGGCGTGTGGCTCTGGGATCTCACCCAGATTCCCACCCCAGCCCCTCTGGGGGATATGGCTGGCAACGGAGGACGCTTGTGGTGACAAGACAGCTTTTCCTGTACCTGTTAGAACCAGACCCACCGAAGTTGCTCTCCTCACCTGCAGAAGGAACCTTGCCCCCTTTGCAGTTTGAAAATATTGATTTGTGCTTTCAGCCTTTAAACGGAAGATTGTAGTTTCTCACCTTCCATCATCTTAATTAAAGCTCTCCACATCCCAGCTAGGCAGTGGGCATAGCAGGCCTGTGCAGTCCCCCACCCTGCAGTTTCTAGAGGAAGAGACTGACATGCCTCCCAGACCAAAGACAGAAGCTGGCCTTCACATCCAGCACTGCACTGCAACCCTCGCCAGAGCTGGTTAGGATCTTCTGACAGCAACTGCTTTGCCCCGTCTGCGATCTAGATAATGGCTGGTGTCATTCCGCTGCGCACCATCTCTGGGGAGGTGGGTCCAGACTGCAGGCCCTTCCCTGGTTCCTGTCCTGTCTCACTGGATACTTGGTCTTTTGGTCCCTTTAGGCAACACTGCAATGGGCTGTGGGACTGTCCCCCACCTTGCTTACCGGCGTCAGTCTAAGCCAGGCCCAAGGAAGGCAAGGTGTGATCTGGTCCTTCCTGAGGTGTCAGTGGGTCCTGCAGGTAGATTCTCCCTCCGACTCATGAGGGAATGGAAGTTCCCACCCACCTGGATCTCCAAGCCTGTCTGGCCACACACCTGCCTGCTTCTGCACCCTTTCGTACTACATGGTCACTTCCTGGGGTCCTGGCACCCAGCAGTGGCACCAGCTTTGCAGCTGTGAACCTTCTCTGCCTTGAATCTCCTAGACAATAACCAACGTGCCCTGCCCCTCAACCTATGGTTACCCTTGTTAGCTGGCTAGGCATTGTTCCCCCTTTCTCATGCAGCAAAAACCTCGGAGAGCACCCTGTGTCCTCATTGTCATGAACTCTTACCTTTTGGTGCTGAGCAGATTTCTTGCTCACCATTTGAGAGGGAATCTGGCTGAGAAGATGGAATTTAGCTCCTCAGTCGCCGCCATGAGTGAGTGTCCTCCTGGTCATCCCCACCCGGGTCCCATCAGGCCCTCTCCACCCACACCTGACTCTTGACATGAGCCTGCCTGTCCATCAAGGATGGCCTGGTTGCCTAACCTATCTAGACTAATTGTGGAAATTCCCCACACCTTTATTAGACAGACATAAAGTTGGCATTTTTCAATTGATATTGAACTGAAAAATTAAATTGCTCATCATAGCTGACAGCTATTGAGTTTCCTATATGCCATGCATTCTAGGAGCTTTATACAGATTAACCCAACTTGTGATCAAAACACTGCAGCAGCCTGGGTATCCCATCCACCACGCAGCCACGGTGGCACAGCCGGTATGGGGCTGCTGGAGCTGGGTAAGCCAGGGCCTGGTTCTGGCCAGGGCTGCAGACCGATGTGGGATCCATGTCTGAGGCCTGGGCCTCCCCATGTGAGTCTTGGCTCACAGGAGACTGAGTCCAGCAGGAGCAACAGGGGGGAGGAGGAGGAAGGGAGGAGGAGGAAGAGGAGGAAGAGGAAGAGGAGGAGTCTGTGCATGCTGGCTCCACGTGCTTTGCTGACCCTGGGTGCCAGCACCTGTGCTTTGCACGCAGGACATGAGGGTGAAAACAGCTGTGCATGCCTGTGAGGGCTGACACACTCACCAGAATCTAGATCTTTGGTTACACCAAGGTGTGCTGTTTTCATTCATTTCAACTTGAAGCCCTAGGGAAAGGGCTATCAAGAAGAGAAGGGCAACTGGCCCAGACAGAGCCATACAGCCAAGGAAGGTGCCTTGGCTGGAAGAAGTTCTTGATTTAGACTTCCAAAATCTTGACATACCTGACAGGGAGGAACTAGGCGCTGGCATGGGGGCATGGGTGGCCCTGGGTCCTTCTGTGGGCCAGAGAGGACTGAAAGTTGGATGAGCAGGGGGCTGGGGTAGGGTAGGGAGAACAAAGTAGGCCTGGCTGGAGGTGGCTTCAGGGAACTGTGGGGTCCTCGGTCACCTGAGGCAGGGGCAGTGGCTCCTGGGGAGATGGGCTGAGAGCCTGTTCCCAGCCTCAGTTGCCTCCCAGGACAATGTCCATGGTAAGTGCTGATTTCAGGCAGCTCACCTGCAGTGCTGTGGAGTTACACAGATTACACATCAAATGGGAGAGGCAGAGTGATGACAGCCATTATTACTAATGACACATAGCATTGAAAACATTATTATAAATTACAGCATATTAATGATAATGCTAGGCATGTCAGACTCTTAGACTCTCAGGGCTGGCAAAAGCTATCAGAAGTCATCCACTCGAGCCTCCCTCAATAGGTAGTAGAATCTCCTGTTCAATATCCATGAAAAATCTTATTAATCTTATTACAGGAGAATCATGCATGATGAATTTCAGCACTCACCCAATGCAGATGCGGGGAGGAGAGGGGTCCTTCTGATTAGGCAGACCTAGGGCTCAGACAGACAGCAGCTACCAAAGATTTCTGTGGCTTGAGGGTGCTAGAAACTAGAAACTAGATGCAAATCCTGGGCCCAACTAGGCAAACTGGTGGGTGGCTGGTCCCTTGCCATTCAGAGTTGGTCTCCAGTCCATCGAGGGGAGAAGGAGCAGGGACAGAGTGACCTCCACAGCGTGATACACCGTGATCCAGATTTACAATCCCAGTAAAATTCTAGGCCTCACTGCTGGCCCTTAATGGTTTTCCAGTTCTCCCCCGGGGCCCTAGAGTGGCCCAGCCATTGTCAGCATACCCTCTTCCAGTTTCTTTCCTTCTTTCCTTTGGGGTAGCTGCCCTCTCCACGATGGAAGGCTGCTGCTGCCAGGCAGAGCCCTCAGAGGGCCAAAAGTGGGCCAGAGTCTCCCATGTACAGTAGCAGGGGAGCCCTCCCCAGGGGCTGGCAGGGTGATAGTGCAGCTCAGGGCCACCCTGTCTCCCTTCCCTTGAAGCCCAGCCTGTGTAGGTCCAAACAACCCAGGGGCTGGGAGGAGGTGGGGCAACAAAGCAGAGGCCCCAGTCTTCCCAAGTCTCCATGTTTTTGAGCACTCAGAAAGTCCCACATTGTGAGGAATCACAGAGACCACGAGGCTCCTCCTCTGCAACCAGCAGAGAAGCAGATGCTGGACTTGATTGGCCTCTCTCTTGTGCTTTGAAGACTTCCTTCCTCCTTTGGCGTATGGAGAAGGGGTCTGTGCCCAGGACGAGGCTCCAAGGGCACGGCTCCTCTTTGCTTTCCACATGAAACCATAGATGAGGGGGCTTGGCGGGGAGTGCTGACCCCGGGGCTGGCTGCCTGGGCTCCTTCACTGCCCATCTCTGGTCCACTATGCAGAGGCCTGGGAAAGAGCCAAAGCCCTGCACATGAACACCCAACGATTCGTGCCATCAGCAGCAGAGTCAAAGCCCACATAGCTCCGGGTCCTGGAAGGTCCCTGCACATTCACAGCTTGTGCTATGCATGATACTGCTTTCTCCAATTTACAGATTTTCCAAACTGATGATCAAAGTTATTCACTATGTTTTCTTCAAGTTCTACTAGATCTCTGGGGCAGCACTGGGTCCCAGGCTTAAGTCTCTGGCCCCAGAACCAGAGATCTTGCCACAGCTGGCTACCACTGCAGCACAGAGGGCAGGGGGTAGAGGGGGAAGCCAAGACAGCCCAAGCTAGGGAAGGAAGCATGCACACAGGCAGGAGAGGCAGGCCTGAGAGAGGCGGATAGAGGCACAGGGCCCTGGAGAGCTGAGATGGGGCTGTGGAGGCCACTGCAAAATACTCCACAGCTGCAAGGCTCTGTCATCTCTCCAGAGCCAACTCCTCCAACCAGGGGGTGTCAGGGCCAGGTGTCCATTGTCAGTGGTCAGAGAAGGGGCCAGGCCAAGATAAAGGGGAAGAGTGGGACCAGAAGAACCTGGTAGATGGGACACAGCCAAGGCAGGGACCCAGTCTCCCTGCTTTCAGGACTAGAGGAAGGGCACAGCTCATGGGCGGGGCTCCACCTGGATCATCCTTGTGGGCCTCTACCTAGCAAAGCCAGAAGGCAGTTAGGGCCCACACAGCATCTGGTCATGTCCAGGACGGGGTCTTGGCCCTGCCTACCTTGAAGCTCTGGCTCTGCCTGCAGGAGACAAAGATCTCCCTTCCTTCCCCACCACACATTGCCTCAGGCACGTGGGGAAACCAGGGCTGGGCCTGCACCTGTGCAGAGGCCCAGGGAGGGAGGAGAGCTGACTCCTGCATGAACATGGGCAGCTTCAGGACGCAGTCTTGTTCATGGAGCCCACTTGTGTCTTTCAGGTCCACGAGGGACAGCTGGCGACTCCTCTGTCCTGGGGCACATTCAGCCTGGCAACCAAGCTCCTGGGAGGAAGTCTGCAAGAGGGTAGGGAGCTTTCAGAAAATGCCACGGGCTGAGGGGATCAGCCTGAATCAGCCTGGGAGGGGCAGTCAGGGCCACAGGGCTCAGGACATCTTGCCTCTTGGTCCTGAAGCAGAATAAATAGAAAAGCCCTCGGTGGACGAGGAGAACTGCAAACCAGGGGGATGGAATCACGTCCCGCACCAAGCATGGTGGCCATGCCGCACATCTCCCCATGCATTATTCCAGCAAGCTTTGCCCACCCCCGTGACACGGGGATTTATTCCATCATTCCTTTCCCGGCTGAGAAGACACCCAGAGCTTCGGTAGCTTCTGCAGTTACACAGCTAGATGGGGGAAGGCAAGGTGGGTACTCAATAACTGGAGCTGCTCCGGGAGAGTTACCTCAGGGACCTCTGGGGACTTGCGGATTTCAACCTGCTTTCTGGAAGGCATCAAGCCAACTCTGATATTAAAAGAACAAGCCTAACATTAAAAACTAAACACCATGGGAAAAAGCACTGAGCAAATTGTTAGGGTCCTCTCTGCACCTGTCCTGGTGTCTCAAGCGTGAAATCCAAGGCACTGATGGAGCCACAGCTGGTTTGTATTTCTGAAGGGTGGAGGCTGGACGGAGGGGAGGGGTAGGATGAGGCAAGACGGAGGTGCAGAGAGGAGGTCCCTCTCCAGCGGGGTCAGGGCAATGCTTGTGCTACCTCCCTGAGGACAGTTATCTTCTTCCTGGTTACAGAATCTGTAAGTGTACAATGGCTCTGGTATGTGTCTCTCAAGGATAATCGCACTGTAAATTATTGGGCTCCATAGAGCCACACAGGGAAGCTGCAGGATTTGAGAAGCCACCAGCTCATGATTAACGCAAGGCATCGATGATAACACTGCTGTCAATTGCAGGACACTGATGATCATTACATGCCTATTAGGCCCAACCTTTCAGGGCTGCAAAAAATCAGAAGTCTCCAAATAAGGCCTGCTCTGCCCTCACTGTCCCTGTGCTATGGTTCTAATTACAGAACATTTCCTACTTTTCTTACGGGACTCCTCCCAGAGACAGCGCTCCAGGCCCGCAGCCTCTCAGGTCTGCACAGCTCCTCGCTCCTGTTCCAGGCTCTCAGGAACGCCTGCCAGACTCCTCCGCGGTCCTCACTGGGGCACAGCGCCCGAGAGACCCCACCAAGTCTTGTGGTGTTCTCGCTCTCTTCTGCTCAGCTCTGGTGTCCCTGGCACAGAGGGAAAACCAGAGCAGGAGCAGGAAGGGGCCCCTGTGAGCTTCTACCCCTCCCTAGGCACAGGTAAGTCACCCACCCTGCAGACACGGCTGGAGTGACCTCTTCACGCGGACGAGGACACAGGACAGACACCGTAGTCTCCCTTCTCCTTAAAGACAGAAAGGTAAAGTTGCACAAACAGAAGCTCCTAAAGCTCCAGGGCCTCAGGGCCTCAGGGCCTCAGGGCACCACGATCTCCCCCTCACAATCTCCAGGACCCCGCAGGTCCGCACGGCCTTTATTCAGCCTGGCCCACAGCTGCGCTGGGACTGGGACAGGGACTGGGACAGGGACGACGGAGCCAGGGTGTCTGGCCAGGCTCGGCGCTGCGGCCCCCTCGCCGAGGAGGACAAAAAGGGGCAGGAAAGGCAGCACACACCCGCGCACGGGGCCCGGTGGGTTTCCACGCTGGTGATAAATGGCAAAGCGGGGGGCGCGCGCGCGCCAGGGCTCCGGAGGGGCGGGCAGCTCCCTCCTGCAGCCGGCCCGGCCGCGGCGCTCCCTCCGAGGGCGGCCCAGGTCCCAGACAGCGCCGCGGGACCGGCCTCGGCCTCCCTGCGCGGCAGCTCCACGCGATCCGGCGGCGGCTGCGGGACGGAGACGACAGGGGTGAGCGCCAGCCCGGGTGCGCGGCGCCGCCCGCTGCCCGCGGCCCACGTTGCCTTAGAGATCACGGAGTACAGCGGAGGCCAGCAGGGACGGGCAGCGAGGGGCGAGGTGGGTGGCGCCGGGGCCCTAGGGCGCAGCATCTCCTGGTCCCCAGAGCCTGTGCGGCACGTGGAGTCGTCTGCGGAAAGTGACTGGGAACAGCCGCCCCGAGAGCCTGGCCGCTAGCCACGCCCACACCGGCACGCCACGCAGCGCACACCCAATCGGAGATCCCGCTCCCGTGCGCCACGCCCACCGCTGCAGCCAATCAGACGCTCTATTCCTGTCCTGGGCTTCCAGAACTTTCCCTTGCTTGCCAGGACACCGGCCCTGGGGGGTGCTGGGCAGAGGCCGGTGACCGTGGGTGTGGGGCCGTGACGCAGGACCCCCGTGACACGGCAGTGCTGGGTGGGCCGTGCCTCGGGATGGGAGACCAGGGGCCCTGGGGCCCAGGGTTCCCCGGGAGGGCCTCGGGCTGAGGCCGGGTCCCAAGCCAGGTGCCGCTCTGACCTCTCCCACAACCTCGTCCGGTCTGGAGGCGGGAATGCCAGAATGGGTGCAGTCAGGTCGTGGGCTGCACCCCGATTTGGAGGGTTGCATAAAACAAAACCTCGTCTCCTCCCACCCTTGCCGCAGTGCCTGGGAGACCCTGTGCTCAGTGGCAGGAGTGCAGCCAATGGAAGGTTTGCTGCGCGGAGGAGACCCGGAGGATAGAGGAGCAGTCTTGAAGCCCAGTGTGTCCCGCCTGAGGGAAATGCTTCTCGGGCGGAATTTTGTGCAAGTCCGCCCTCAAGAGCTCAGCCGCACCACAGTATTTGACCTTTATGTCTCTCAAAAATCGGCATAAAATTCACATAAGATAAAGTTCACTATTTTGAAGTTTTCTTACATTCCCAAATTATCCAACCATGATCGCTAATTCAAGAACTGGACGTGGTGGCGCACGTCTGTAATCCCAGCACTTGGGAGGTTGTAACATAGGAGAATCACTATGAGTCGGATCTAGTAGTGAGACCCTGAACATCCTGTAGACTCTTCCCTAAATTACAGGAAAAAAAAAAAAAAAAAAAAAAAGCCTTGTACACATCAAGGAATCCCTCTCATTTCTCCCTCCCATCAGCCTCTGGTAACCACTACAGAAATGGATTTGCCTCTTCTGGACATGTCTTATGAATGGAATCATACAGCAGGTAACTTTTGTGGCTAGATCTTTTCATGTAGTGTGACGGCAAGATTCGTCCACCTTGTAGCATGCATCATCCTTTTTAAGACTAATACTTCATTGCATGTGTATAATCTGTATTGTTCATTCATCGCTTAATGAACTCCCTCCTCATTTTTTCACTATTAGAATAGTTTTGCTTCAGACTTGTAGCACAGTTGCTTCTGTTGGGATGTTTTCTGTTCTGTTCTTGGGTATAATACCAAGGAATAGCATGCATTCGTGTGATAATCCTATGTTTAAATTTTTGAGGAACAGCAAGAGTGCTTTCTATGGTGTCTCTGGTATTTATGTCCCTAACACTCAGGTATAGGAGTTCCTACCCTCTGTATCTTTGTCAATACCCCCCTTCTTTTTAATCCTAGGTACCCTATAGTGAAGGGCTCTTTGGTTTTGGTTCAGAGTACCACCTATTTAGGACTTTAGATTTTGAGCACGTTTTCATGTGTTCATTGGCTTCAACTTCTTGTTATAACTTCTTTGGGAAAATGGCTATTTCATTCCTTTCTCTGCCTAAAAAAAATTGGATTGCTTGTCTTTCTGAGTGGGATTTTAAGCATTCTTTATACCATACAGATATAGACCTGGTTAATCTGCTGGAACTGCTATCACAAAACACCATGGTATGGGCTGCTTTATAAGCAATAGAAATATGCATTTCATAGTTCTCTAGACTGGGAAGTCCAAGACGAAGGTGCTGTCAGGTTTGCTGTCCACTGGTGGCTTGCTTTCTGGTTCAGAGCTGGCCGTCCTTTCACACTGGTTCTAACAGGGAGGACAGAGACAAAGCAAGTCTCTTTGATAGGTTTGTAGAAAGGTGCTGGTCACCTCCCAAAGGACTCTCACTGGTGCTGTCACCTACTAGGTAGGACTTCAACGGAGGAATATTTTAGGAGCATAAACACACTGTGCCAGAGTTAGCTCTTTACAGGCTGGATGATCTTCAGGGATTTATTTTCCTCTCTGTAGTGTGTTTTCCCTTTAACATTGTTAAATCCAAGGTCATGATGTTTTACATTTTTTTTCCTGAAAATAAAAAAAAAAAAGTTTTTAGAAAAAAAAAATGAAAAAATGTGTTTAGTGCTTTCTTTTGGTCTGACTTCATTTAAAATGATATAGTTGTCAGTCTGGGCATGGTGGCACATGCCTGTAATCCCAGCACTAGGGAGGCAGAAATCAGGAGGATCACTATGAGTGTGGGCTGTGTAGTAAGAGCCTGTGGAAAAAAAAATAAAATAAAATTATATAGTTGTCCTTGTACCTTGTGTTGAAAGTACTGTTTATCCACCACTTTTTTTTTTTTTTTTTTTAACGTATTTAGTACAGGGTCTACAGGGTCTCACTACACATACTGAACTCACCGATTCTCCTGTGTTCAGCCTCCCAAGAGCAGGGATTACAGGTGCATGTCACCACACCCAGTCTCAATCATCGACTGAGTGCACCCTGGGGTCAGGGCTGGCACAGCATTTGGGGATCAAACCCCAGTACCTGCATCTGCCTAAGCAGGCACTTAAACCTGCTGAGCTATCTGGCTGGCCCTTTTCCACCACTTTTTCTAACTGTAAGAAAATTTTTTAGTACACAATATCATCAGGTAACTAAGTATTTCTCTACTTTGTACACAATTATCTGTACTCTCCATAGAGAGGCTATTTATGAATTTTTTATTTGATGATGGAAAACACTAAAATTCTAAATTTAACAAAATAGTAATAGAAATGCCTCTGTGCATTTGAAAGCAGCACAAATATCTGCATGTGGTACCAGGAATGTGCAATGTTTTTGTATTCAAAATTAAAAATAAGTTATTCATAGATGTGGATGATAACAGCAGTAGACTTTTATATGTTGTCAGCTGAAACCAGTATTAGTGGTTTAATTATTTTGTTAATTGCCACCCAGACTTTTCTTCAGTTATTTTGTTCAACTAACTTCTCTGCAGGTAGATTGTTTTGGGTATTACAATTAATATCTGAATTCATAACAGTTCTTTAGTGTTGGTGCCACCCTAGAGTACATAAAAACCGTGATCCCATATAACTCCATTGCCCAGTGTCATTGTCCCAGAATGCACTGCTGCACATTGTCTACCCACCAACACAGCTTTTCAGTTATTGTTGCATGAAGTTGAGCTCTTTGCGTGTCTTGTACATGTAGATTCACATCTTTCATGACATTTTGGATTTTTGGCTCTTTGGTTCAGTATCTTTTTATTCCTTGTCTCTCTCCCATTCTTCTCAGGAATTCATCATGTATATATGGGCATTTTTTTTTTTTTTTTGTATGTTAGAAAAGGATCTACAGGGTGTTCAGGGTCTCACTACTCAATTGGACTCATAGTGATCCTCCTGTTTCCAGCCTCCTAAGATCTGGGATTACAGGCGTGCACCACCACGCCCAGTCTCAATTGCCACCTCAGCGTGCCCGGGGCATCAAATCCCCCGCCCCTGGCCTGCAGTGCGGGCTTGTTTGCTGATGTCCCACGAGCCTCTCTTCCCTGAGTGTGTGTGCAGCAGTGTGATAACAGCAGTGGGGCTCCCATCCAGCGCCTCTGCAGGGGCTCTGTCCCTGGTTCTTCACATTTCTGTGGTTTTGATTTTGAGGCAAAGTCTTGGGTTACTTCCAGGATTTAGTTATGACAAATGGAACTGCTATAAACATGGGTGCACATACATTGCTGTGATATGATGATTTTTCAGTTCTTTTGGAAAAATACCTAGGAGGGGAATAGCTGGCTTGAATAGGGCCTCCAACCCTAGCTTTTTCAAGAATTTCCATATTAGGGCTGGCCAAATAGTTCAGCGGATTAGAGTGCCAGCAGGCACAGGATGGGGAGATTTGATCCCCAGGCCTGCCATGTTGACCGCACCCCCAGAGTGCGCTGAGACAGCAATTGAGACTGGTGGTGCATGCTTGTAATCCCAGCTCTTGGGAGGCTGTAAAGAGGCGGATCACTATGTATCTGATATAATAGTGAGACCCTGAACACCCTGTAGACCATTCCCTGAAATAAAAAACATTAAAATATTAAAAAGAAAAAAAAGAATTTCCATAGGAATTGTACCAGTCTACAGTCCCACCAACAGTGGAGAAGGGCTCCTTCCTCCCCACAGCCCCTCCAGCATTTGTCATTGGTGACTTCTTGATGGCAGCCATTGTTTCTGGCATAAGATGGTATTCGGCATTGTTTTAATTTGTATCTCTTGAATGAACAAAGATGTTCAACATTTTTCCATATATTTATTTGCCTTTTGTCTTTCTTCATTTGTGAAGTATGTATGCATCTCACTGTTTGCTACTGCGAGAACCTGAAAGAGAAAACAAAATAGGAAAGGAGCGATAGATAACGTGAAAGGGAAAGAATATGCTCAGTGGGAGGGAACTGGGATGAGGGAAAGGGCGAAAGACGGGCTGGGCAGAGAGCTCAGCAAATTAAAGTGCCTGCTTAGGCAGACACAGAGACTGAGATTTGGTTCCCATCACGCCATGCTGGCCAGGGAGATAGCTCAGAGGAATAAGTGCTTACCTGGCAAGCACAAGGTTCTGAGTTCAATCCTTGGTAGTGAAAAAAAAAAAAAGATATTTATGTATATATGCAGGATAGTTTGGATAATTGTGCTGCCAATTTTGGCTGGTCTTCTGAATGGAGCAGTTAATACTTACTTTTTAAAAATTTTTAATTTTATTTATTTTAATTTTTTTATTTTAGGGAAGGGCCTACAGGGTGGCCGGGATCTCACTACTAGATGAGACTTGCAGTGATCTACCTGTTTACAGCCTCCCAAGCACTGGGATTACAGGGCTGTGACACCACCCTGAGTCTCAATTGCCATCTCAGCATGCCCCAGGGGTAGGGCTGGCAGGGCAGGCTCAGGGATCAACCCCCCTGTGCCTGTTTGCAGATGCTTTAATCCACTAAACTATTTGGCTGGCTTCTACATTTTTTAAAATTATTAATTTCTTCTGTTTAATTTGTTATAATGTTTTTGTTGTTGTTGTTTTTATAACCAATTTTGCAGGATTATATCTTGCCAAACAACTAAGTTGAAGATGACATCATACAATATAGCAGCCATTGTTGAATTTTTTTGCTTAATGAAATTTTATAACGTTTCTAATACTTTTATTTTTTACTATTTTGTATCCTTTTTAAAAAGGATATAGGCATGATATTTTATGTAAACAATGTTAGCACTAAACATTCTTTTCAAAGAGCTAAGCAAAGCTAGCATATAACTATCATAACTATCTCGTATATACTTAGTTTTAATTTTTTCCCTTTCTTCATTTCCCCATTATTCTTTGTCCTTTCCTTTGCATAGTTTCTTCCCAGTTCACAATATGTATTGTATGTTTTGAGTCCTATTTTTCTTGTTCAGTTTCTTATACTAGTGAGACAACATGATGTCTACAAGTATGGGTCTGATTTATTTCACTTAAGAATATGGCCTCAAGTTGCACCCATTTACTTATTGAAGTCTCCAATCTTGGAAACAACCTAGATGCCTATCAACCAAAGAATGGATAAAAAGTTGTTACTTTTTAAAATATAATTGAGTACTACTCAGCTATAAAGAAAGATTCTAAAGTCAGCCTGTTACTCTCCCAACTGTGATCTCTGTCCTTGGGCAGGACCAGCTCTTGGACCATTTTCAGCTGACTCTGAAGGAATTCCAAATCCAGGGCGCTGCCTCTGCCCTGGGAGTGGTCTTCAAGGGCCACTGGGCAGATCAGCCTAAAGCCAGTTATTTGGGGATGGGATCCAGCTTGTGCCCTCCACACTGGGTGTGCGACCCGAGGTGCTGCTGTGGTCATCAGGCTGGAGAGGTGGAACAGTGTGGGGATGGGTCACAATGTCACAAAGCTTCCTTATCCATCCTGACTTCCTTTTACCTGGGTGCTTGCTCCCCTGCTTACCACATGATCTGATTAGGTCCCAGGGTTCCCAACAGGTTGATACCTACAGCCTTTGCCAGTTTATTCTTTTATGCATAGGCTTTGAAGTATGCTACTCTGTATAGAGTTTAACATAAATAGGATCATACAGTACATTTTGGTATGGGTTTTTTTACATAGCATAATTGTTTTGATAGCCACCCATATTTTAGTGGTCATTTCATTTTATCACTAACAGAACTCCATTATACAGATGTCCAACAATGTTTATCTGTTCTCCTGATGAATTTGTGTTGCTTCCTATTTGTGCTAATACAAATGAAACTTCTAGCATATCAGCGCCTTTGCATACCTAACACCTTCATTCTCCTGGATAAATACCTAGGATTTGAATGGCTGAGTCATCTGACTAGTGTGTATTTAGCGTCTAAGAAGCTACCAGACTGCTGAAGTGAACGTACATTTTACAGCAAGATTTGTTTATGAGAGTTTTATTTCCTGCAAAATGTCACAAATATTTGATGCTATAGTTTTTTAAATGTTACACACTTAATTTACATTTCCTTAATGGCTATTGAAGCTGAGCATCTTTTCATTTGCTTATTGCTATCTATATATCTTCTTTGGTGAGGCTTTTGTTCAGATTTTTCTTTTGTTCATCTTATTACTGATGTGTATAATTTGTTAATATTGAGTTTAGAGTGTTTTGTATATTCTGGATACAAGTTGATAAGATATGCAGTTCTTAAGAATACTTTTCCCCAGCCTTTAGCTTATATTTTTATATAAAAAGAGTCAATCAGAAAGATGCAACAATTATAGCTATATTTGAGCCCTACATCGAGCACTTAAATATATAAAGCAAGATGACAGAACTGAAGGAAAAGATAGACTACAATATAATAATAGCTGTAGACATCAGTACCGCACTTTGAATAGTGGACAGAACATCCAGACAGAAGATGAAGATGACAACAAAGGATCTGCACAGTAGTGTAGACCAAGAGGAGCCCACAAAAGGCGACAGTCTTCGCCCAATGGCAGCAGAAAGGTGACCTCTCACACATGGGCGTCTTCCTCTATGACACCTTTCTCCATGTCTTCGCTAGTTTAAGAAGGTTAAAATCATAGCAATGATCATTTTAGAACTTTATGAAATGAAAGTAGAAAGCAGTAGCAGAAATAAAACCAGAAAATTCGCAAGTGTGTAAGAATTAAATACTGCATTCCTGAACATCTAAAGAAACTTAAAATGAAATTACAGGCTTAAGCACCTGCTTGGCAAGCACAAGGTCCTGAGCTTGATCCCTGGTACCAAAGAAAAAAGTCATAAAATAAAATTATAAAATACTTAAATGAAAACAGAACACACCTAAACTTATGGATATAAATAAAACAGTACTGAGAGGGACATACATGGCAAAAATATCTACATTAAAGATTTCAAATCAATAGCATAGGGATATCGCTCAGCTGCAAAAGTACCTGCTTGACAAGCTTAAGGTCCTGAGTTCAGTTCTGTGTATAAAAAAGAAAAGAAAAGAAATACAAAGCCCAAAGTTGACAAAAGGAAGGGGATAAGTTAGATTAAAGCAAGATAAATAAAAATGAAAATAGAATAGAAAAAAAATCAAGAAAGGAGTAAATTTTGAGGAAAGCAAAATGAATTGAGAAGTCCTTAGCCTAAGAAGAAAACAGAAGCCTCAAATAAATAAAACCACAGATGAAGACTGATGCTGCAGTAATAAAATAAACATCACAAGGGACTGATACATGAAAAAATTAGACAACCTAGAAGAAAGATATGTTCTCTGACACATGCAGCCTGCTATGATTGAATCACGAAGAAATGGAAAATCTGGACGGGCCTCTAACTGCTATGGAGATTCAATCATAATTGAAACAGACAGACAAACAATCAAGACCAGATGGCTTCCCTGGTGAGTTCTACCAAATAGTTAAAGATACATCAACACCAATCCTTGTGAAAAAATTGAAAACCATGCTATTGATTCTATTGCTGTCTTTAAATTTGCCAAATTAAACACATTAAATTCACTCTATTATTATTCTCTAGCCTTTCATCTGCCATTAATCCTATGGAGTCTGTTTTCATGTAAGATGGTATTGTTGTCACCTCCTTCTGGATTCATTTTGGATCTCATATCAATCTTCTGTGTCCCTACCAACTTTTTGAGCATAAGGATTACAATTATAACTGCTTCTGTGTCCCTGTCTGCTAAGTTTAGCATTTATGTCCTGCCCTGGTTGGGTTTGACGGATTGGTTTTTCTTCTCATTACGGGCTATATTTTCCTGTTTCTCTGCCTGCTTGGTAATTTTTTTTTTTATTGGATGCTAGACATTATGAATTTTCACTTATTGGATGCTGGTATTTATACTTGTCCTATAAATACTCTTGTGTTTTGTTCTGGAATGCAGTCAGGTTCCTCGGAGGCCGTTAATCCTTTCCTGTCTTGCTTGTGAGATTTGATAGCTGGAGCCACGGCAGCATTTGGTCTAGGCCATTCAGAGGCAAGACCCTGCCGAATACTCTACACAATTCTCCATCAGACTATCCCATTTTCTAGTTCAGCTATGTGGGGCAGACACTATTTCTGATCTGACCAAGTACCCGCCTTTCGGTGTGTTTCCTCTCATCCTCTAGACTGATTATTTACCTGGCAGTGGGGAGTTCTTCGTGTGATCTATCTGTGCTGACCCATTCCATGTGAAATGTTTGAGAGAGGTCTCAGCCCCTTCTCTCTGGGGCTCTGTGCTATCACCTCCAGGCATCTCCAGCTCTTTAGACTCTTAGTTCCTCCAGTGAGGGCATCCAGGGGCCTGGGGATAGGTTTCCTTTCTCCCCACCAAGGCCCAGAGATTCTCTCCAGGCACTAAGCTGGCCAAATTGTGGAATTCAGTTGATTTCTTTCCCAGCACTTCTAGACAACTATTCTTCATGTTTGATGTCCAGCATCTTAAAAATCACCACCTTAGGTATTCTGTTCAATTATTTCTGTTATTTGGGTAGGAGAAACAACATCTTTAGGAGAATATTTTTAAACTATGCTTTGCAAGAATGTTTTTAGACCATCATGATGAGAGAATTCTGTTTGTAATATTCCTACCACGGAACATACTTCTGCTTCTTTTGTGATCTAATATTTGATCAATTTCAATGAATGTTTCATGCCTGCTTGCAAAAAAAAATATTCTTTATTAGAGAATACATCATGTGATACACACTTAAGAAATGCAGTCTATCACTGATATTGATGAAGTCTTCTCTTTTTTTATATTTATGTTATTTTCACATGATCTCTTACATCCTGAGAGTGGTATGTGAACACTGTACTCATTATTTTTCTATTTATTTCTCCTTCCATTGCTGTACTTCCTACTTTATATATAGGTGGTTTTTGTGCAATCGGCTGCATACATAACCGTACTGTGTATGGTTACGTTCAGAGCATAGCTTTTGCATTATAATGTTTTCTGTATATCTTGTCTCATGCATTTTGTCTTGAATACTATATCATGTCAGAGATGCTGCTCCTATTTTAGAGTTGTTTCTTCTTGTTTTTTTTTTTTTTTTTTTTGGTGGTTCCAGAGATTGAACTCAGGATCTTCTGCTTGCCAGGCAAGCACTATTCCACTGAGCTATCTCCTGGCACCCACTGTTCCCTCTTCATAGGCACAACATTTCTTACCTTCTGTTCTCTTACAGGTTTGAATCATTCTGTTCTAAATGTTTCCCCTGTACATGAAATAGACCATATCCTATTGCTTTATAAGACATTTTGAAAATCTATTTATTTTAATAGGCAGCTTAAGCTCACTCACATTTGCTGAGAGGGCTAATGCGTTGGACACCAATTCCTCATGTCAGTTTTTCTTCTGGCCCTTCCGGGTGCTATGGGATGTTTAGGGTGTTCCTTTTCCCGCATGAAATGTCTTCTCTGCCCTCTTAGAAAGATCTCCTTTGCTACTTGCAGCAGTGTACATTTTTCTTGAGTACTTACCCTTGCGTTTATACCTTTGAAAAATGCCTTACTCACCTTTTTTCTCACTTAACCTTTTGCTCACTTAATTAATTATATTAATCCTAAATGGCCTGTTTCTTATGGCCTTCCTGTTCTACTTTTCTCTTTTGTTCTTTCTTCTGAGATGAAACATTTTACAAGCAATTACAATGTTAAATATATACATCAGGATTAATAATTAAGATTTCAGACATAGATGAAGTATGCTATTTCTAAATTTACTGAAATTAACTCAAGAAGAAATAATGAACCTGCATTGAGTTATAACCTTAAAATGAAGAGGCCTGCAAGATTCCTAAAGGAGAAATGGTGTGACTTAGGTACTTATTAGCCTCAGCTCATTGTCTCCAAATCACAGAGCATTACTCACAGGGAGCACACAGGCTTCTAGGGTCCCAGACTCCATGAGACCGCAGAACCCACTCCCCATCTCCTCCCTCTGATGTCAGAACTCCTGGCTGGTCAGTGCTTGTGCCAAGCAGAATATGTCCTGGGAATGCCAAGCATGCAGGATTTCAGGATCCCTGGGACCCACACCAGGGTTCTCCTGCTGCGCCCTCTCCAGGCAGCACGGGGTAGCCAGATCTACCCAGTGTTCCGGGGGCCCAGACACATCCCAAGTGGACTGCAGTCAGCATCTGAGAGAAAATCCAGCTAAGGGTCAGAAGAACCCATCCAGGAGCTCAAGTGGCTGCTGCATTCCCCCGGCCCAGAGGGAAAGTGAGCTTCACTGTCCCGGTGTCAGCTGACAGGTTCTTCCCAGAGCTTCCACAGTGGCCCATAGATGACACTGTGGCTCCCACTCATCTCATACCCAAGGCTGCCCTTTTCACTGTTCTGAGCAGTGTACCCAAGAAACTACATGGGCGATGGGTGATACCCTGCCCAACCTTGCCCAGGACACCAGCAGAAGAGAGCCTGCTACTCTGTCAGAACCGCTTCCACCAAACATACTGGAAAGATGTCCCCAGACCTTGAGTGTGTCCAGCTCTGCTTCATGGGACATGGACCCGAGAAGGCTGTCAGTCCTAGAAGAAGCAGAGGAACTGGTGGGTGGACCCCAGACCAGGTGCCTACCCCTTTAGTTCTCATCTCTCTTTTGTTCCATCCAGTCCTTCTGGGTGAGATGGGAAGTAAAATAAACTCTTAACTGTCCTCACCCCCCAGCACATCTTTAAGCAGGAAAGAACATGACACAGAAATTCTACTGGAGCACCCTGCTTACCCGTCCTGATGAGGGGGGCCCCCTGTGGCACCCAGGGTGCTGGATGGCTCTCCAGGGTGACAGGTGAACTGTGAGACAGAATCAGGTAGGAGGGAACAGGTTTTGGGTTCCCTCTCCTCAGGCCGGGATCGCTCCCCTCTGGGCAATCGTGGAACCTTAGGCCTGGCAGGGCTGGGAGAGCCGGGCTCTCCCCCGGGTGCCTAGTGTCCCCTTCCCTTTGCTGACACCACAAGGCTTTCTGAAGGTTCCTGAGCTCAGAGGTGCAAGGCGGTAGAGAGCCCAGGGCTCCCCAGGAGGGAAAAGGGGCTTCTCCACACCCATCCCCATGGGGTACAGCGATCTTCTTTCTTGGACTCTGAGTGGATGAACTGGAGGCCTTTAGTTCTTGAGAAAGAGGAAAGCCAGGAGACACTTGCAAGACAGGTTGTGGCAGAGACAGCTGTGCAGAGGCAGTATCAGTGGCAGGAACAGCCTGCTCTGCTGCCCCCCCCCAGGGCAGTGGCACAGATCACCAGCTCTCACAGGGACAGGGACAGGGACAGGACGCGGCTGGCTGCTGGGAACCTCTTTACCATGTTGGCGTGTCCAGCACGGTATTGTCCCGCACTACACCAGTGTGCAGCAGTGCCGGGGCGCAGACCTCCACAACCATTCCTCCAGCCAACTGCAGTGGAACTTCACCCCCAGGGTCCGTCTCAGGTGCCCCTGGACTCTGCTTCAGTGGGTGTCATCCCAGACACACCATGAAGTGGACTCCTGCAGTCCCACCTTTGAGTGTTTAGCCAAAAATGTCAAAATCAGCATCCCAGGAAGGTATTTGTTCACCCTTGTTCATTGCTTTGCTGTTCATGACACCCAAGATGTGAAGCCTCCCCCATGCGTGTCCACAGATGATGGACAAAGATGTGGGGTGTCTGAGGAGCAGTGGATGAATTCATTGTTGAAGAAAGAAATATCTCCATGTGCAACAGCCTGAGGATGTGGAGAGGGTGTCCAGAGAGGCAGGGGTGCAGAAGGCAGCCACCGGGGGGTCATCAGGCAGGTAGGAAGCAGTCACAGTGTCACAGAAAACAGACCAAACCCAGGAAGAAATAGCACCAAGAGGGTTTACTACACCAGTGGGCCTGACCAGGATCTCACCCACAGAGTCAACCCCAGCTGGTTTTTGGTCTTCTATAGGAGAGAGCGAACGGGGAGGTACAGAGGCAGACTTGGCACGTTGTGATGGTGACCTCATGAGTTGCTGAGGGAGTTTAAACCTCCCAAGCTACACTGCAAGGATATCAGTTAAACCAGGCATGGGTTACACAAAGGAAGAAATACATTGCAAGGCCTCCAGTTACCCAGAGGTAGTAAAGACAGGGGCTTACATAAAGGAGGGAGTGTTCTGTTTTTCTGCTGTTGGCCTTCCAGACGTGTCTGCTTGGTCTTGGCGGGCGTCCTGGGCAGGCTTTGATTTAAAAATTCAATGACCCCCTTTAACACCTGTGTTCTCACCTCCCTCTTGTGAAAGCTGTGGAATCCAAAGAGATTCAGAAAGGGAGAGGGGATCAGTGAGATAGCTCAGCAGACTAAGTGCCTGCTTTGGCAAGAGTAGGGACCGGGGTTCGATCCCCAGTCCTGCATAGCACTCTGAGCCGGTGATGGTGACTGAGTCTGGGTGCAGTGGTACATACCTGTAATCCCAGTGCTGGGAAGGCTGAAAACAGGAGGATCACTACTGAGTCCAAGCTGTGTAGTGAGATTCTGTACCAAATACATTAAAAAAAAGAAAAAAAAAAGTGGGGAGAGGGGAAATTCTAATGCCAGAGGCCTTGGAGGTTGCTGAGTTGTGCAGTGCACTGAGTTCTGTCCTGTTTCACCCCGTCCACCCCCCAACTCCCAGCAGTGTCACTGACAAGGCTGTTGGGCAGGGAGAAGCAGGGCGGGATGGTATCTGACGCTCTGCTGAGGAGAATCCCAGCTTCTCCCAGGGCCCTTCTCCTCTTAGCTGGGACCTGTTGCATCCTGGAAGGTTGGGGGTAGCTAAGAGGTTTGGCATTGGGCCTTCCAGGGGCTGGAACCCAGAGGACAGCAGGTGGGGACCTGATGTCCTTGGCAGGGGAGGCCCGGCTGGGTGCTCCTGGCTTGGGTGGCCTGGGCTCCGAGCACCCTCTGTGTGGAGGGCTCCGCCCAGCCCTTTGCATCCTGCCATGGTATCTTCTCACGCAGCAGCAGAGGCTGCAGAGGCCTCCCCAGGCCCTGCCGCGAGGGACAGTTCTGGAGCACACTGTGCCTGATGCCTCTGCCCTGTGAGGAATTCACATTTGACCTCTTGGTGTTGCTCTGCGCAGGGGAGGGACAGCCTGCTCCCCCTGCTGTGCCAGTCAACACACACACACACACACACACACACACACACACACACACACACACACACACTCTTTGAGCAGCTATGGGTGACACAGGAAAAGCCCCTCCCACTGGAATCAGCTGGATGGTTGGGACCATTGACCACACACGGTGCACAGTTCTGTGTGCCCCAAACGCCGTCTGCTCAGAATGCAGCATTTGGCACGGGGAGACCACCCATAAACATGGGCCTTGCTGCCCCTTCCCCCACTTTCTGGCAAGGGCAGAGGCTGCAGGCCCTCCCCTTGGTCCTGGTCTGTGGTGGCATGGGGGACACACCTGGCAAGGCAAGCCCTTGCCCCTCCACCGACACCAGTTCCTTTCTCAATGCCCACGCCTGGGTAGACAGCTGCATGGAGCATGAATGCAGTGTCACCAGTGGGGGCCTGGGCAGGGTCTCCTGAGGACAGAGTGGCACCGTGACTAGAAGGAAGGGCAAGGAGAGAAGCACTGGGCTGGGCGGATGCATAGTAGCACGGGAGCAAAGCGCGAGGTGGGTGCAGAGAGGCTTGACCTGAGGCCAGAGATGAGGGTCTGCAGAGCTCAGGGGTCAGAACTCGCACCTTGCGGTCTGATGGCCAGGCCCAGCTTACTTCTTGGGCACTTACTAGCCACGTGGCCTCGAGGGAGCTCTCTGACCTCGCTGGGCCTCCGAGCGGCAGCGGTGGCACAGCTTCGCTTCAGAGAGCTATGGTGCTGATGCAGTGAGGAGTCAGTGCGTACAGAGCGCGTAGGGCAGAGCCTGGCCCATGGTAGTGCTCCGCGCCTCCGCTGCCCTTCCCAGTATTTGTGATTTTGATCAGCTTTGCTGTCGTTACAGGAAGAGAGCTTCAATTTTAACAGGTGTGTGTTCATCTTCTGGGACGAGATCTGGAATGGAAGTCAGCGGAGACCTGGTTTTTATTCCTGGGTCTGCCTTCAAGTTCCTGGTTATGTGGGCCTATTCAGAGGCTCCAGGGACAGCCTGCCTAAGCTGGGTGGGCATTGGCTCCTAAGGGTGAGGTCTTAGTCAAAGACAAGGGGGAGGGTTGGCTTTGGCTCCTGGATGAGGGCGGAAGACTCAGGTGGGTGGGCTTGGGGAGGGCTGGGGGCTGGGGCGGGGCTTGGGAAGGACTTGGGGCTGGGAAGGGCAGCCGCTTTACTCACTTCCTTCTGACCCCAGGGAAGTTGGTTGAGATCACTGAAGACATCTTCACTAACTCCGCCCACTCAGGCCATCCATAGGCGGCCAGGTGCTCAGGGTGAGGGGATAGGGAGCATTTCAGATGGGGACTCCAGAGGATCCTAAGTCTGAGGTTTTTGGCAGGCTTGGGGACAGAGGTTCGTTTCCCTTCATAAGCTGGAGATGGAGAAAGGATGGGGCGTGTGGCCCACCCTGACTGGAGGCCACCCTGTGACCCCTGTGACCTCTCTGGCTCTTAGCCGGCCGGTCCTCCAGATGACTTCCATCCTAGTGTCCGCCCCTTCCCAGCGAGGTGAAGAGAAGCTGGTGCATTGTGACGCGAATTCACAAACACCCCCTCCAGTACACGCACATGTACACACACACACACACATGCCCACACACACAGATGCACATGAATACAATGCATGACTTCTGCACAGGGAAATCTCGATTTTGTAAATCGAATTCTATTTTCCACGTACTTTGGTTTCTTACCTCAGAGAAGCCCCATTACAGAGCCTGCTGTAAAGCAAGTTCCTCTGCAGAAATATTATTGTGCAGACAGAGCGTAGGAGCCCTGCCTGTTGGAGGACGCGTGTGTGTGAGAACACGTGTGAGAGTGTGCGAGTAAGGGCGTGCTTCTGCACTTACGCTGCAGCACAGAGACTCCTGAGCATCTCTCCCCATCCCAGGCTTCGGTGCAAATGACGACACCAAGCACTGCGAAGAGCCTCGGGAGCGGCTCGCGTGGGCCCTGAGCACCCCGCCCCCTTCCTGGCGGCCGACTGCCGCTGCCCGGGCCATCCCCCCTCACGAGAAGGCACCATGGAAGCAACAATTTGGGGAAGATAGAAAACCCATCTACTGCTTGCTGGGACAGGGAAGGGGACACAAGTGATGCGCACGCTGACGGAAATGACCGCGATTCTCTGGGAGCCACTCCGGTGTTCTGTGGTCAGTTACTCCCCAGGGTGAGGACGGCAGCTCCGACAGCTGTATGGTGGGGCCAGAAGGATACTCGGCTTCCTCTGGGGGGACTCAGGGCACCTCCCTGGGGTTGGCCTAGTTCTGAGACACCGCCCTCCGCAGGAAGGGTCCCTGGGCCCCCGCCTTCCACACTCTGGGGCAGGCAATGAGAAGCTCTGGAAGCCGCCTCCATCGTTTATTAATGGTCTGTGGCCCCATCCTGAGATAATTAGGATCGGGATATTTTCCTGTCATGCAGCTAATTGCCATCTGTGCGGCTTAACTAGGCAGGTACTACGTGGCAATCAGGAGCCACTGAGGATGGGGGAGGGGACGTCCCACTGCCTGCAGCAGAGGGGAAGTCTGGGGACCTTCAGTCTCAGCAGCTTTATCCCCACGATCTGGGGAAAGTGTCACCACCTGGTTCCCTCCCTGGGAGGCACAAAGGGAGACCAGACCCTTCAGGAAGCCAGGCTCTCACCCAGCAGACATCCATGGGATGTCCAGGCCCTCTCAGAGCACCCAGGAGGGGACTTGGATTTGATCTCCTGGGAGGAGAGTCCGAATGGGTTTCACTGACATGAGCTGAGAAGGAGCTCAAGGAAAATCTGGGGTGGAGGGAGGGAGGCGAGGGGCACAGGGAGGGGCCGCTGCGGGGGTCCAGCCTGGCTGCACAGGGCTCTGAACCATTCTACCTCAGCACAATGACAGGGTGGCCTTCCATGCCCACAGCAGGCAGCCATTGGCCCAACATCCCTCCCTCCCTCCTCTCTGTCTCCAGGGATGCGGCCCCTCTGCTGAGGGGAACCTGCTGGGGACTGCAGTTCTGAGCATCACTAGAAGCTCTACTTAAGCTTGGAGGGGCCAGAGGGTGATGCCTGAGCAGGGTGCCAGCAGCCAGCCTCTGTCCCTTCCCTGATGGGCAGGTCAGCCATGCAGCTGGACAGACTAGAGTAGACAGGGGGCAGGATGCCGCTAAGGGCCAGGCAGGGGCTCTGGGGCTCCAGGGGGCTCCAGGAGGGGCCTTCTCCCATACTCATCCATTTTAGGGGCTGACTGGGAGCCAGAAGGACTGGCCTTATCGTTTAGCCTCTTGTGCTCAAGGGTGGGCTTTAGGGAGGCTCCTGGATCATGTGGATTGGTCTCTGGAGTTCAGAGTTAACTATGATTTTAATAGGGGAAGCCTGGTTGGAGGCAGAGAGTCACAGGGGTATGGGCTAAAAGGGCTCAAGTCCCTCCCAGCCCCTTCCTGCCCTTGCTGCTTCCTCTCCACCGTGCTGAGAGCAGCTCTCCTCCGCCAGGCCCCTGGGCCATGCTCTCCTGCCTTGGCACCAGTGGGTTACAGACTGAAACATGAGCCAAAATAAAGCTCTCCTTCCTAAAGCCGTGGGTGTGGCTATATTGTCCCAGTGACAAAGAGAGTGACTAAGTGGAGGCTCCAAGTGTCCATTGTCCCCTAGAGAGGACGATGAAAGCAAAGGCCGCCCCTCCCTTCCTTCCAGGGAGTTCTCTCCTTCCCTGCACCCTCGGAGCAGAGGAAAAGGGGGCTTCCACAAAGGCTCAGGGGTGGCTGGGCAGGCCGTGGAGAGCAAGAGCTCCCCTTAGAGCCAGAGAGCTCCAGGGGACCAGGGGACCAGGGATGTGCCTGGTGTTAACAGTGCCTGGGTTGCAGGCCACCTGCCACCCCCTGGGCCCTCAGTATGGAAAGTAATGGTGCTTGTGCTCTTTCCTGGAGGGGACCTGGTGCTGCAGCATCCCACAGGGAGCCAGTGCCCTGTCCTAGGAGAGGACACAGCCAGGCCTGGCCTTCTGGGGCCAGGAGGACACTAGCTTGTTCCTCCCAAGGCTCAGAACCCCAGGAAGTGGCTGGGCTTGGGGACAGTGCATTCTGGCTGTCATTAGTGTGAGTATGGAGTGATTTCTGGGCAACAGAAAACCCAGGTCTAGTTTTTAGGACACAGCACAGTGTGTGTGTGTGTGTGTGTGTGTGTGTGTGTGTGTGTGTGTGTGTGTCTACACGTGTACCTTTCTGTCGGGGACCGGGTCACATTCTCCACACCCAAGCATCCAGGGCTCCACCTGGAACAGAGTGGACCCTGGGCAAGGACAGCCTGACCAGGACACCTGTGACCCCTCCGCCATCATCCAGGGTGGGGAGGAAGTGGCAGTGTTGCCTCCGGGTCTGCTGTCTGCACTGACCCAGCCGGGTCACCCAGGGGGCGAGGCACAGGGGGACTCAGAGGAGGAGATGCAACCCCAAGATGACCAAGGAGGGCTGCGTGGAACAGGAGGCTGGTGCAGGCTGAGGGCTTGAGCTGTGGGAGGGACAGAAGAAAGGGCACAGGTGCAGAAGCAATCATGACAATGGCGGAGTGGGGCAGGAAGGGGGCAGGCAGCCTGGTGGGGAGCGCCCGTCCGTCACCATCACAGAGCTGATGCCAAGCAGCTGCCCCATGCCTGGCCCCATCACAACATAGGTAAGAAACCGTGTGGCTCCTTATTTCATTGGTGAGGAGGCTGAGGCCCAGAGAAGTGCAGTGGGCTCAAGCTCACACAGCCTGGTAAGGGGCAGAGCTAAGGTTAGAACCGGCTGCCTGGCTGTGCTGCTTGCAGCCAACCCCCTTACGTAAGCCTGTGCACACAGGCCTATGATGTGCCCGACCTCAGGCCTGGACTTCTATTGTGGACTCATTTCTAACTCATTGTATAGATGAGACATCTGAGGCATGGGAAGGCCATGCGGGGTCACTCAAGGTCATGTAGACAGCACTAGAGGCAGCACTGAGCAGGCAGCCCAGGCCCACAGCACACATGAGGGCAGGGGAGAAGGTGGCGGGAGGTGCCCTGGGTGCTGGCTATGGGCCAGGCACAGGTACCAGGTGGGAGAGAGGCTGCTGGGAGCTGGGGAGGCTGGTGCGGGCGGTGCCGCCTCCTCTCCTCCTCCACGGCTCCTGTGGCCCAGTTTCCCTGTGGCCGCAGGTTATAAATATCCGGAGTGACAGCAAAGCCTTCGTTCTGCCACTGAGGTGGATTCACCGAATGCTGGGCTTCAAGGTCACTGTCAGAGCTGTGGCTTCCACGGGGCACAGGTCTGCCCAGGGACGTAAGCAGGGGCAGCTAGGGCCTGGGGTTGACCCCAGCACCCAGCCCCGACCGGACACCACCTTCCTTCCCAGGGTGCAGGCACTCAGCTCCTGCCTTGGCCCTGGGCTCAGCCTGCTTCTCAGAGGGCTCCAGGCCACAGTCTCTGGGGTTGCGGCCCCTGCCCTTCTGCATTCTGTCCCTGCCCCTCCTGTCCCTGCCCCTCTACCATCCCTTTGGAGTGGAACCCAGCAAAACTGCGCCAGCTCTCTGGGGCATTTGTACCTGCATGTGACCCTGTTCTCTTTGTTTATAGGGAACTTTAGAAACCTTTGCACCACAGCAGGACGAGGCTGAAGGCCCAACACCGGCTCTGCCGAGGGCCATGGCCATGCGGGCGCCTGGGGGTGTGAGCTAAGGTTGTGTGGAGTTCCTCCCAGACACCTCCTGAGCCTCCTGCAGGGCAGGGCAGGGACCGTGGGAGGCTGAGGTGGCTCAGTGACGGCGCTGGCATGAGCAGGCTGCTCTCAGCTCGTGGCTCTGGCTACAGCGTCTGCCAGGCAGAGGCGCTGCTGGCGGAGTGTGGTCCAGCAAACGACCTACAGGTGCCGCTGTGCTGGGTCCTGCATGACCTATCCCCATCCCCACAGAAACTGAGCTCCCAGCAGCAAGGGAGTCGTCCCCAAGCGCCACCACAGAACCAGGGCGTGGAGGAGCAGGGACACGATGCCCAGCTTCCTGGCTTGGCTCTGGGGTCTCAGTAGTGCTGAGCTACGCACCCACCAAGCAGAGGCGCTTCTGAGCCCTCGGTGGAGACTCAGGGTCCCCGCCAGCACCCTTGGGCTCTGTGACCCCTCACCTGATCCCAGCGGCTCCTAAGCAGGGCCAGGCAGGTGAGGAGTTAACATAGAAATGGGGTTTCGCTCTTCCTTCTGGCCTGGCCTGGCAGGCGCTGGGTACATTGTCTTTTTTTATCCTTTTCTTTCTTTCTTTTAGTTTAAGCTGGTGACTGTCAGGCTGTTCTGGTATCAGCCTCTGACATTTAAGTCCCTGTGCCTTCTATATATGGAAAGGAGATTGACCACAGCTTGGGCCATGGGAGGGGAGGCGAGGGGCAGCACCTGGCTCTGGGCTCCTTGGAGAGGCATGGTGGGGGAAGGGGAGGCCTCTGTCTCACTGGATTGGGGGGGCTGTAGGCTCCCCTGGGATGATCTAGAGGTGGCAAAAGCCTTTACTGCCCCCTTCAATGCTCAGCCTGAATTCCACCTTCCAGTGAGCCTTTGTCTCATAGGTGGCGCATGGGGACCCATGGCCAACATCGTAGGCCACAGTCCTGGACTTGTGTGCCTGCGCTCTCTGGTTCTCTCTGTCCTCAGCATCACTACAGTCCTGCCGGCCACCCTGTGACCAAGGGCCCTTCCTCTTCTCTCTTGGAAATGCAAGGGGTCTTGAGAGAGGCAGAGCCTATCTGTGTACTGCCGCTGGAGAGACTCTCCCAGCCACCTCCTGGGGACTCCAGGGGACTCTAGCTCTGGAGGGTTTGGGGGTCAGCGGGGGCCACTGTCTAGCGCCCCCATCTCAGGTTCAATTATTTGCTGCTCCTGTCCCTTCCTGCCCCGGGACCCAATGGATCCCCTCTCCAACCCAGAGTGCACCCAGCATCTTTCTGCCCACCTGCCTGTCGTGAATCCTTCACCAGATGGGGCATCACCCGCTTATGAGTCCTGCGGGCTGGAGGGAGAGTCCAGAGACTTCCTGCTCACTTCTCTCCCTGACTTCCTCTGCGTTCATCTCCTGAGGTCCTGGTCCTTCTGCTCTGAGTGGGCTGCCCACTGCCTCCTCCAGGATTTTTTTTTTTTGTTTTATTGAGAAACAAATAGCAATGAGACAGTTTCAAAACTGATTAATAGGACAGTTTCAATAATTAATGCATTGTACATTGTTATTCTTAGTGGTTATCTATAGAACAAGAAGCAGATAGCATATCCTGTCCAGTCACTATTGCCTTCCCTCCTTCGGCCATGTCTCTACCAACTGGGGCCCACCCCACTCCCACCCGGACTCGCCCCTGCCCTCCCACTGAGTCTCCCAGCAGCCCCTGCTTGCCCACGCTTCCCACCCTCCACCATGGCCAGGAGCAGGGAGCCCTCATGGCCGGGCTGTGCTGAGAGCTGGCCAGCCTCCCTCTGTGCACCTGTCCTCTGCCTCCGTGCCTCCCTCTGGGTTTCTCTGCCAAGCCCACCTCCTGGTGGCTCTGTGTCTCCAGCTTGGACCGGGAGAGGGGGAGCTGGAATAACTTCTCAGCGTTAACCACCGATTCTGCGCCCGGAACATTATCTTAATTGAGTCTCGGCTTGTTCACAGCCCCTCAGCTGCCATAAATAATGGATGCTCAGACGGCCATAAACCGGGACGACCGGCTGCGCCCCCCGCGCCTGGCCTCTGGTCTCAGCATCCGCATGGATCTCACCTCCCTCTCGATAACACATGGTCTGAGCCGCATCCGCCAGCGTGCCGGCACCTGGGGCTTCTCCATAAGGCTGTGATGCTGCGGGGAGCCCCGAGCTGCCTGCCCTCCGATCCTTTTAGCTGAGGGCAGCAGGAGCCCCATGGAGCCGGCACATCTCTGACCCTTTTGGGCACGCAGCCACGTCACAGTGCTGAAATGGACCCGCGTCCCCTCCTCTACACGTGGCAGATGTTCCCTTGGTTTGTAGCTTTGATCCGAGGGTACAAATCCTGTGGCTGCCTGCTCACCAGGTCCCTGATGACTGCAGCACTCTCTGCAGAGCCGGGAGCTGCCTGAATACCTTGCTGCGCAGGCAGGCGCTCCTGTGTGCAATCGCCAGTGACCTCAGCGTGAGGGGCTTCTGCAGGCCGATACTGGACCCTTTGCTCCTGCCTGGGGACTCAACACCACGCCTTTGCTTGCACCCACGCATCCCTGCCTGGTCCCCATCCCCCAGCCACGCCTGGTGATCCTGCCTGTGATCTTCCTGCCCAACCTTCCATCACCCATGTCCCAATGTCCTCACCATGGTCCTCCTGTCCTGGCTGTGCTCCAGGGTCTCCTCCCGTGATGGGTCCTGAAGATCAGCCTGGGACCCTGAGGTCTCCGGGTGGGGACGAGGATGTCCCCAAGCCAGTGCCCAGCTGCTCAGCAGTGCCTGGAGGCAGCTGTTTCCCAAGGCAAGGGCTGGTTTCTGGCTCTCTGGACAAGTGGAAGGTATTAATAAGTCTCTGTGTCCTTTTCATTCTGACACACTGTTGTTAGTTTTGTTTTGGATGCCTGCGGGGTGGTTGATGAGAAGCAAGCTGTGGTTGTTTAGTGGTTTTTAACTTTGATGGCTCTGGTAATGTAGCTCGCTGCTTGTTTTATTGTTTTGCTGCTGATAGCCAACACTTTGGGCAAAACACCAGTGGGCAGGGCCTCTGGCTACCCCTGCCGTGGGCTGGGCCATCAGGATGGGTGAGGCCCTGGAAGGACCTGGTGGCCCCTCCTGTGGCCGGGTGGAGGTGGCTGCTTTTCCTCAGTGCCTCAGTGCGATGGTCTTCCCTCAGTTTCCCCTTGGGGTCCACGGGCTCATTTGTAAGGTACAGATGTGAAGCTCCTGGTTATTGATGCCACGAATAACAGCAAGCATGTGACAGAGCAGCTACCAGCCACTGACAGGCAAGGACAGCCAGCCTGGGGCTTCTGGGGAATCCTCCTAGGCACCCCTCAGTCTGTGGCCTCCCAGGAAGACCTCTCCTGCTGGGAAAGCTGTTGTCAACGGTTCCACAGGGAACCTGAGCTTCTGAAGGAGGGTTTCTGTGGGCCCCACACCAGGGGGCGTTGCCGGCCTCCAGGGCTCCTGCAGCCTCCCGGGTGCTCCATGTGAATGCCAGGCCCTGGCTCTGCTCTCAGCCATACCAGTGCCCAGTCTTCCTCTCCAAGCAACACTTACCGGGAGCCAGGTGTGCTGCCCCTGGCACTGGGGACACAGAGGAGCAGTGCCACACGGCTCCTGTCCTCCTGAGGCCTTCATTCTAGCTGTGAGGAGACCTGCCAGTGGTTGGAAAACTTTCTCCTTGCAACAGGGATTATTGGAAATGCTGCCCTCAGGGTTTCGCCATGTAGTAAGGTAGCGAAGGCCTCCTCGCCTGGCCCCTCTAGCTGACATCCTGCCATCCCTCTCAGCCACTCTGTCTCTCCCAGTGTGCAACATTGAGAAGCAGGGCCAAGGGGTAAACCAGCCAGACCCCCTCCCCTGGGGCTCTCCTCCCACCCCAGGCTTCCGAAAACCCCAGCCTCTTCACCCTCACAGCTGAGCATGGAGCTAGAAGAGGCTGCTGTGATGGCCCCAGGGCCCACTCCATTTCCTAGGAGGTGGCTCCTTCCTGGGGTGGCAGGCGATGCAGTTAAGGTAGGCATAGTCCACAGAGGGGGCACAACACTCACTGTATCCAGGGAAAGCACGGAAGCTGCAGGAGGGAGGGACACAGGAGCAGGGGAGACCTGGCAAGCTTTACGGGGGGGCACTGGGGGAGACCCCCACCCTCCACTGAGAGCAGAGGAGGCTCAGGCAGGAAACCACTTTGCAGTAAAACTCAGGCAAAGCCAGCAAGAAGCACGTGTGACTGGGGGTCATTGAGTGCAAAGAGAAGGCCCTGCCATGACCCAGGGAGGAGGCTTTGGTCCTTGAAAAAGAGCTTAGATTTCTAAAGATCTGTGTATGGGAAACAATGGATAAGGCCTTTGTGTATGCATAGGAGTGCGCACAGCTCCGGGGCTGGGGTGGAGCCATACAACCACCACAGTGAAGAATCCCCACCCAGGCAGAAGACGAGTCCTCCTCCAGGACCCTTGGGTGGGTTTTGTCTCCACACGATGTACACTAATGACAACACTGCTGGGCAACACAGAATCATCTTTGGAAACCTAAGGCAGCTGTCTCCCTGAGCCCTTCTACAACAAAGTGGACTTGGGGTAAATAAGTAAGAGTTGATCTTTCAGTGACCGCGCCCCACTCGAAATCAAGACTGTGGACCCCACAGCAGTGTTACTGCCCAACACAACTCATCACCCATTTCCCTCCCTCGGGTGGCAGGGGCGCGGTGGCCAGAAGAGCCAGGGCTGTCAGTGCCACAGGCTGGAGCAGGGCAGTGGGGTGACCGAGAGACAGAGGGGGTGATGGTAGGGGGCAGCCCAGAGAGCAAAGGACAGAGAGACAGACCAAGGGGAGGGAGGGGAGAGAGTGGGGGCAGAGGAGGGGAGGCCTTTCCTCTTCCTTGATCTGGTAGGACCTTCCTGGGGCTCCTGCTGTGGACTGGCTCCAGGAATAAGCCCTAACGAGGCAGTCACTCCCTGCTGACAAAGAAACGAATCACGATGGTGTCCACACAGCACAGGGCTCGCATCTGGAATGATGAAAAAAGGCCTGTTCTCCTGCTGTCCCTTGTCCTGGGCTCTTACCAATTCAGTCTCCACTGAGGCCCCAGAAGGGGGCTCACAGGGCCTCAGGCAGGCCAGGAGCTAAGCACAGAGAGGAGACACAGTTTGTTCCAGGACACTCATTGGATCAGGCAGGGATGAGGCCAGGCCTCCAGCCAGGGCGGCTCTGTTCAGAGCATCGTGGTCCCCAACACACGCTGCACCCAGGCTTCGAGGAGCCCAGGTGTGGGCGGGGGCAGCCGCCCTCCCGCAGGCAGCAGCCAGCTTCTAAGACTGTTTCCTCGCCTCTGCTGTGTGTGGTAGCAGGGAGGAATCTAGTGCTTTAGAAGTAAGTGCTCCACAGAGAGAAGTCACGAAGAACAGGCCTTGGCTTAGGCCAGTTAGATGCACAGTCTGCACCTGCCTGGGCAGGCCTGCAAAGCACTCTGGGTCTTCTCTGCTGCTCTTCTGAGTCTTCCAAGTGGGGACAGAGTGGTAAGATGCATTGGGAACCTCTGGTGTCAGGAGCTGAATTTGTCACTTGTTGGCTCTACCATCGGGGAAGTCTTGATTTGTTCTTTAGGAAACTCTGTTTTCTCATCTGTAAGATGCATTGACAGAAATCTATCCACACTCTAAGTTCTGTGTTCCAGACTAGATTTTTGTGTGTTCGTCCTGGGAATGGAACCCACACCTCTTCACAGAGGCAGGGCTTCAGCCTGTGCCGGAATGTTGTGATTGCAGGTGTGTGCAACCATGCCTGCGTGTTCCAGACACATTCCTTCTGCTGTTTCTCTGCCACCCTTCACTCTGAGCATGTGTCTCTGCCAAGTTCATTAACCTTGTGTTAGGACCTGGCTCAGGCAGCAGCTTGGTAGGCAGACACGCCCTTCAAGGAGATGGAGAAATCTCCGTGTTCACCTGGTGGGAATCAATTTGGCTATCAGTAGATGAAAGAAACAAAATGTTGCTATTAATTCATAGAAGTTTATGATTATTGTGAAAGAAACCCAGAGGTGGGGCCAGCCGTACAGAGGGGTGACTCCCAGTGTCAGGGACTGGGTTTCGTTGTGTCTTGTGTTTCTTTATATATGGCTTCCATTTCACAGCTCAAAAGTACAGCCAGAGTTCTAGTTTTGTATCCATATTCCAGCTAACAAAGAAGAGAAAGAGTTTAAGCAAGTTGGGTCTCTTCTCTTCTGTGAAGGCTTTGCAGAAGTGCCTCACAAGACTTCCCATTAGATCTCAGGGGCTGGAACTCAGTTACATGAACACACCTAGCTGCAAGGGAGCCTGGGTAGTAGGATTTTATACATAAGCTGGATTTCAAGCACTATGGTCCAATCAGGGTTTTGTTGCTGCCATAGAGAGGAAGAATGGATGTTGCAATTACTAAGAAGTCAACTTTATGTATGCTGAGATCTATGACAATGAAAATTACTGTGCAGAAGATATAATGCTAGAAGGTGGGCCACAAAATAGCCTTCCAGGGCAGGGGTGGAAGCAGCTTGTCTAGACTGGGTGAATTGAGGATGTATTTGAAGCTTTAAATGCAAGACATAAGAGCTGGGGTCCTCCTGACTACTACCCAGGCCCTTCCAACTTTCAAGTCTTGGACAGCAATCATCCATCTGTGATGCTGGGGTCTGAAGTAATCCCCACCCTGTGGCAGGGCTAAGTTTCCCAGCTGTAGGGTTTGGGAACCAGGGCACAGTAATCATGGAGCTCATCACACAGGGACACAGCCTGGGACAATGGACCCTGTCAGGTGCATGGATCTGAGGCAGATAAACCTGTGCTCCTGTCATGGGGGTGGGGGGAGAGCTCTGCAGCTGGCTCTCAGCAAGCCCCCTTTGCAAGGGAAATGGGATTCTAGACAGGAGAATAGAGCTTGGGAGGCAAAACAAAGCTATTCCATTGAATAAATGTTCAGTGTTGAAGCAGCCAGAATCATGATGAATTAAACATCAGGTCTGAATGAAGGGAAAATGCCCTGATTCATAATTGCTCTGAGCAGGAGGCAGCCTAGGAGAGAGGCTGTGCTCCATCAGGGACCCAGTTTCCCTACAGAGCTGCTGAAGTGCAGAAAAGATGTGGGCGCCTTCAGGGTGGGGAGATGGTGATGGAGGCCTGTAGAGAAGGGACCCCCTGGGGAGATGGGAGGGATGCCTGGGGGTCTGTCAGGAGGCCAAGCCACTGCCACTGCTCTGTGTAACCTTGGCTAAGTCATGTGGCATCTCTGGGCACCCTCTCCCGTTGTCTGACAAGATAATGATGCCTGCTCTCCTTAGCTCTTGGGCTAAAAGGAGTCCATGGATGACAAAGCACTTAGGAGATGCAGTGTGTGGCTGGCTCTTCCTGGCTCCAGCATCCCTACAGATGCAGCAGTGAGGTCCCTGGGTATTCTGAGGCTGCCAGACTTTGAGGAGGATTCAGACAGTGGGGAGAAGAGCAAGATGGACCGGCAAGATCCACTCAGAACTGCACTCTGGAAACGCCCGTGGGAACAGCTCCATGCCAGGTGAGTGCATCTCCTTGCAGGCAGTGTGGTGCAGTGGTTAAGAGCCTGGGACCTAGGCCTGAGTTCCAGCTCACCCTGAGGGTTAGCATTGTAAGGATTCAGTGAGTCAATGCAAGGAAAGCACCAGTGATCTTACCTGCCCCACAGAAACGTCCCTGCCATTTGTCACCCCTCAACTAGAAAAGCCTAGAAAACCTGATATCAGAAAAGCAGGTGTGGGCTGGCTTTGTAGGCTCTGGAATTATGCCCCAGCCTGGCTACTCACATATGCTCTGGCTCAGAGTCCCCTCACCCACCCACGGGAGTTTGGTAATATGCAGGGTCTGATTCAGAGTCTACATGGCAGACTGAAATTATGTGTTCCTTTCTCGTGTGGACCACACGTTGAGTAGCAAAGGGTGAAGTGACGCTACCGGTGTGGTCCCCGTTGGTCCAGTCTGCGCCAGCCCCGGTGTCTGGCTATTTCGGGAGGCTGTCAGCGCAGCAGCAGGCTCCTCGCGGTCCCCACCTGCACCACCTGCTATCCAAGTCCTCCTGTCTCGGGACAGGGGATCCTGTCTATATAAGACGGATGAGTCTCGATCTCTACTAACCATCAGCGCACCCCTCCCTGACCCCTCCCCCCTGCTCAGGTGATCTGTCTTGCTGAATGGTTCCTGGTCTATTAGAAATGACACAGAAATCCATTCCTAAAAATTCCTAGCTGCTGAGATGGCCAGGAGGCTGCTGGGAGAAGAGCAGTGAGTGGGCGGGCACAGCCACACGCAGCTCCCGCAGGCTCCGCGACCCTGCTCAGGCAGTCCCTTGCGCGTGTGGCCCGGGGCATACCAGCTTCCCTGAGCCTGCTCTTCAGCAGCTGGTGGGATCACAGGAAGCCCGCTTTCTGGATCAGCATGTGCACACATCAAAAGCTGCCTGCTCCCGACTGCTAAGTGCAGGAAGCAAATTGCAGAAAAGCTTAATTTCATTTTTTAAAAAGGCACAATCATATATTTTTTGCAACCTCATGGGAAAGTGTAAGAAAAATGTCTCTCATACCGTTAGCGGCAGTTATCTCTGGGGGAGAGACAGGTAGGATTAGGAAGGACTTTAACTTTCAATATTGTCGATTTCTCCATTGTTTAAGTTAACACAGTGAGCACGCATTCCTTTCGTCATGGAAAAAAACCCTTCATTTTAAAATGTCTGCACGAAGATAGCGGCGCCAGCTCTGCAGACGGTGGCAGGCAGAGGGTTAGGGCACATTCCCTTCTGCCGGGCAGCACAGACCACAGGCCTGGGCTGGGAGGCCCAGCTTCGCCCTGCTGGCTGTCACGAGGCCACTGTCTCGCCGGCGCGTCCTTGATCTATTAGAACAGGCACAGCATCCTGGCTGTGCTGTGCGCTGGTTCCTCCCCAGTAGCCTGAGCCCTAGCTCAGCGTCCATGGAGTGCCCTCCTCAGGAGGATGGGGAGGAGGTGGCGGTGGCCAGGTGGACGTGGTGGCTTGGCCCTTCTCTGGGCACACTGCAAGCCCCAGGGCAGCATTGCTCAGATTGTCCAGGGACAGGGACAGAGGCTGGGGCGGAGGCTGTGACACCGCTCTAGTCAGCCACCTTCCGCTCTGCAGAAAACAGGGCACATAGGGGCTGTGCGCATGCGTGGAAAGGAGTAGTGGGGCCCGGTAATGACATCACAGGTAGATGGACACCGGGTCTCTAAAAGGCATACCATCACTGCCTTAGATTCTCCTAGATGTCTTTGTTGGCTTCCAGCAGACTTACCCACAAAGGCAGAGGACCCAAAGGTCTTGAGGGCAGGCCTTGGCGCCCTCTAGTGGCCAGGTGCATGGTGGCAGGAGCAGCCCTGGGGAGGCCTAGAAGGGGGGAGAGGACAATGGTACCTCCAAGTATAGCTTGGGTTAAAGCAGAGAAAACACAGAGGGAGCCCAGAGCTGCTACACTGCACAGAGCAAGGGAGGAGCCTCCTGCAGGAGGATGGGCGCAGAAGTCCTTGGTGCAGGGCGGAGAGTGGCGCTACATCTGTCCCCTGCTCAGGGCCCTTCAGCTAGCTGAGGCTGTGTCCTCCTGCAGGGACATCCTACCGGAGAGCCCCACTCTCCCTCTCCAGGTCTCTCACCAGCTACTTGGCAGGACTGTGGGTAGGGGGAGCTATGCCCACCCAGGTAGAGAATGTGCAAGACAGGAACTAAGTGCGAAGGACGGCCTTCATCCTGGCCCTTCTCGGCAGTCCCCAACACTTACTGTCACCCTCCCCAGGCTGGTGTCCCCAGGCCCAAGTCAGCCTTTACCCCTATAGGGGGATGAGCCGCATCAGGCATGGCCTCCCGCGTGCCTTCTGCGGTCCCACACTTCTCCAGCAGGGCAGGGCTGCTCACCATTCCCGCCCTGCGTGGGGAGCCCAGGGGGCAATGGGGTACAGCCCTGCTGCGCACAGCATGTGAGTCACCCAGGAGGGTGAGCAGTGCCTCCGCCAGTGTGACGGAGGGACGGGCACACCCTGCCCACCTACCTGGGCCCACTCACCACCACCTAATAGCACAGGCGTTGCACAGCCTGGGCTCTCTGCATGCATAGCAGGATGGAGAAGGGAAATGAATGAAATCGGGAACCTAAACAAGGCTGGTGAGTGTGCAGCCCCCTGGGGAGGGGCCTGTGCTTCCAGGGGGGTGATTCAGATCCAAACAGCCATCTCCTGAGTATCTGAGAGTGATCAGAGCAGGAAATATTGGAAAGCAGGGATCTCCAGCAGGAGAATCGGAGCTTCAGTACTGCAGAGGAGCTTGCCATGGACTCAGACCCTGCCTGTGCGCTAGGCTCACCTGTGGTGGTTTCAGTACAACTGGCCAGGCCCTGCGCTCTGCCCTGGCAGGTGCTGATGCAGGCAGGTGGCCAGGCTGGGCTCCTAGAGGGGCCCAGGTTGCACCTCAGTTTGGTTCCCAGAGCTGCTCTGGAGCTCAGGGTTCCCCCGCCCAGATCGTACCAGCCCTCCTATCCCAATGCACAGAAGAAATCAAGCTAATGAGCAAAATGTTCTGCATTAAAAACCCCTTCCCCAGCGCCCTGTTCATTTCCTTTCCTTGGGCGCAGGTGTCTGCAGCCCACGCTGTGGAGGCCATGTGAGCAGGAGTACTCAGGGCCGTTGGTCGTGTGGGCTCTGATGGCTGTTTGTTATGTGTATGTGTTTTTCTTTTGAAAGCCCAAGTTCTTAGGCATGTGTGTGTGTGTGTGTGTGTGTTCAGAGAGAGAGACTGAGACAGAGAGAGACTGAGACACACAGAGAGAGAGAGAGAGAGAGAGAGAGAGAGAGAGAGAGAGAGAGAGAGAGAGAGAGAGAGAGAGAGAGAGAGAGAGAGAGAGAGAGTGAGAGAGAGCTTCCAGGACAGGACACATTTTTTTCTGGTAATATCAGCTTTGGTCACCTAGATCAGCATTTCCCTAACCCTTCTTAGAAGAAAGTGAATGTGGGGCAAATAAATAAGACCTCATCTTTTGATGAACTGCAAATTCCAGCTGGTCCCACCTGGCTCAAGGTCAGAGCTCTGAACTCCAAGGTCAGCTTGGCTGAGGCACAGGCACCCCCCCCCCACTCGCTGGGCAGGTGACCCAAGTCACTCCTTAACCTCTCTGTCTCTTGGTTTCCTCATGTGAGGAGCAGGGGCTACGCATAGAGCTCACCTCGGGGACACCATGAGGACCACGCCTGTGCACTCAAGTTGCCTCCAACAGAACCACCCAGAGCACCACTGGTGGAGTGTGGTGGCCAGAGTGGCTGGTGGCACTGGTGGCTTCTAAGAGGATGCACCTGGCAAGACAGCAGTCCCCCCACCCCATCCTGCCATAGTCACTCAGCAGTGTGTCTCATTTTCCTTAGAAACGTGACAATGTGGCAGCTTTGGGAAGTAGCCAGCCCTCCAAGGTATTCACCCACTGGGCCGTGCCATCGCCCTCCTGCTCCCAGTAGCTGTGTCCACAGCCCTCCATATATAGAATATTCTCCTCTGTCTTTTCCTGATGGATGGCTTGACATTGGCCCTGAGAGTACAGAGGTGACGCTGAACACAGGATAGACAGGAAGAAAAGTACAGCGCAATGCAGACTGCCTACAGGATAGGGGTGGCTACGAGGAGGAGGCGGGAGGATAGACCAGCCCCAGAGGGAAGGGCACAGAGGGGTTGTAGATCCCTGGGCCAGCCACAGCACCTCCCCTCCACACCTGGAGAAAAGAGCTTGTGAAGCCCACCCGGAATTGTTACTCAGATACTTCAGGGTAGGAAGCAATTTGAAGTTGACAAGCGCTCCAGGGGACGCCTGTGTTCCCTGAGGCTGGAGCACCACTCTTCTAGGAGAACTGATGTTCTGGGGACCAAGAGGGGGTGCGAATGGATGATCTGGAGCTGGAGCTGTGACAGCTGAGGGTGCTGCAGACTTGAGTCCTACCCAAGGCCCCCTGAGTGGAGAGTAAAAGCCCTGGGCTGGGACTGGAGAAATCTAGTTAGCCACCCTGCCATGGGTGCTGACTTTCCCTGGGAGCCCCCTGGGGAGTCTCAGGCTCTTGCTTTTCATCAGGAAATGTTGCTGCCCACAGCGTCAGGGATTCCTCGGGAGGACCAGCGAAGTGCAGATCATCCAGAATGAATGAGCCCATTTCTTGTGCAAATCAGGTGGGAGTGGGGACAGATTAGTCCTGGTAATGGAGTTAAAGTCAAGCTCATTTGTTTGGGAGATTATAGGGAAGTCAGAGTCCCCGCACAGTGCTGGAGGTGGTGTTGCTGGCTGCGGTGTGCCCACGCCTGGGTCTGTCCATCCATGCTCATGTACCCCGAAGCATAGGCGCTTGAGGAGAGAAACAGCAGCAGGGCTGTCTTGTTCCAGGGCCAGAGACATGGGCTCAGTTCAGTCACCGCTGGGGCCTGCAGCCTCTTGCCTTCCACCCCTGCCTGGCCCACCTAGGATCAAGGTTCTGGCCCTGAACCCCCTCTGTACCCCTGTTCTGGTGAGTGGAAAGTGGGGAGTTCTGCTGGTTTCTCAATATGAACAAATGGTTTCTTCTTTCAAAGGTCCCCTCTTCCTGGGTTCTCACACGAGAGACACAAACAGTCATCATCTCCCACTGAACCAACTGGGTCTTCCTAAGGAGCCCACCGATAAGGGGCAATTAATTTCCAGGAGACGTCACACAGGGAGGCCTGCACTGTCTTCTGTGACTCCACAGTCCCCCTTCCTTTGTGCTGGGCCAGTCATTCCTATTGCCACCCTTGGCTAGCCTCATGACCACTGTGGCTTCATTAAGACTCTTCCCCAATAGGTCATATTGGCTTTCCTTCCTGCCTAGGCTGGAGCAGCTTGACCAGTCTTGACTGGAAGGCCCAGGGATATAATACAGAAATAAAATACAGACAGCTATTGGAACTGGCCAGTCCGGCTCTCTTCCTCTGAGGGAGCCTGGTTCCTTCCCTCCCCACTCCTTGGATAGGGGATGTTGGCCACCATCTTCATTCCCAGGAGCTGGGTGCCATCTTGGTTTCCAGGGAGGCAATTTCCTGCCTGAACACGGCCCTCTTGTGGTTGAAATCCAGGAGCGTGGGGTCCAGAGAGAAGTGAGCTTCTTCTCTCTAGGAATTGTTTTCAGCATTCTGAGTTGCTGCCTGAGGCCACTACTCTTCCAGATATGACTGTAGAGGAATGAAAGGACATTCTCTGCAGGGGATATTTTATCCCTTTCCATATGAAGATGTGGCCCCAGCACCAATAGCTCCAAATATAATGCAGCGAGTCTAAATCAACTGCGAAGATAAATAAATAGAAAACCAAGTCCCACTGCTCTGGAGCTGTGCCCACACCCCTGCCTGGTCTCCAGATGGCCAGGATGCTGTATCCTCCAACACTGGCCCCTGCCTTGGACTCGTGCCCAGAGATCCCACGCCCTCACTTCAGACTCCTCTCCCTGTGAGCTGGTCTGGCTCCCCACCCCGGGCTCCCTCTCTCCCTCTGCAACAAAGGTGAACTAACCCCACACCTGAGCTCAAGATGCACCCGCGGTGCTGAAGGTTTCCACAAAGACGTGCAAGAAAGTGGATCAAGCAGAGACTTACGCTCACCTAGCATTCTGTCCAGGGATGAGGGATTTGCAAGCTCCAATCTCTAGCAGGAGGTCCCAAAGAGGAGACTCCAGGGGGCTCAGAATCCTGCTGCTTCATCCTGGGAGAGCACAAATTTCAGGCAAGAGAGTACTGGTCTTCACTGGGGGAGTTACCTCCACTTTTTCTTAACATCCACCATGCCTTTTGGCAGCTACTTTAGACAAAGTCTGAGATGCTCAACGTGGCCCACAGCTCCTTTAGCTCCTTGCCCTGGCCTTGATCTCTTTATTGCCCAAGCCACCACTGACCTCTTGGCTGTTGTGCCCACTCCATCCTCTGCCCGGTAGATTCTGACCTGTAACACAAGATGCAGCTCCAATGTGACTTCCTTTGGGAGCCCTCTCTGAGTGCCCTCCACCCCTCTGGGGTTCCCCGGAGCTCCCACAATTCCTCTGTTTCTCCCATAGGACTTGTCTCACCTTTACTAATGATCTCTCTGCAAGCTGGATACCCACAGTGGGCTGAGGGGCCCTAGTGGTGGTTCCTACATGTCTTTGTTCCTCCAATATCTCCACCATGGGAGATGCCAAATGGAGACATAATCAAAAGATCCAAGGCCAGGAAAGCACACAAAGCTAGAGACACCATGGAATCCTCACAGACCCGGCACCCTACGTCAGCCATCCTCTCCTGTTGCATTCCCTGAATGCCTGTCTGCTCTTTAAAAGCTACAGCAAAGCCTGTTGGGTAAGAAACTGTGGGGAAGCCACCAGATGCCTTTCCTCATTGTTTCTGAGCCAAGTGTCCCTAGAGGGGTCAAGGCCCACTCTCTACTCCTCCCACCTGTCAGCTGGCTCCTTTGAAACCGGTGAAGCTAATTTTACAGCCAGAGGAGGCTGCAGAGACATATGCTCCTGCTTTAGGGACTGGAGTTCCTTTGTGTCCTGCAGGACAGAGCTCCTTCCCCAGAAGGCAGGGCCCCCAACCCAGGGCCATGAACACGGTGGGAGTGGGCAGAAGACGTGGCTGCCTGTGGCAAAATGTGCTGCGCGGACAAGTCTGCCTCAGAGCCAGGTGGCCTCCTCTACCTGGGCTCCAGCCCTCCTCTGCCTTCCGCTCAAAGACCCCCTTGCCAGTTCTTTGGGCTTGGGCTTGGGCCAGAACTCTGAGATCACAGGTCCTAGAGAGAAAGCAGCCTAAGTAATCATCAGAAAGTTCCTCAGAGAAGACACTTTATGAAAATGAAAACTCTCAGGTCTCCAGGCTGCCATTACAGGACACTGTAGGTGAGGGGTTTGAACACCGGGATTTCACTTTCTCACCATTTGGAGGCTGGAGGTCAGAGCAGAGTGCTGGGCTTAGCAGGGCTGTCATCCTGATGGCCATGAGATGCCTTCTTATTTTGGGGTCAATGATCCTATGGCAAGGGCTCCACTCTTGTGACCTCACTTAATCCCAATTCCCCTGAGGCTCCAAATACCATGGCGTTTGGGAACTGAGGTGTTTAAAATATGGGTTCTGTCGCATACTTCAGTCCACATCCAAAACCGTGACCACTAGCCAGAGGAATAAGGCAGAAACCTTATGCCTGTGTGGTGCCTCCGAACTGCAGATGGCAGACATGAGTGTCTGTGAGATTCATCCATGCTGCTGTGCGTAACTCTTGTGTGTTCATTTTCTTTGCTGCGTAGTACTCCACACCTGGCTGTGCCCCAACTTTCTGCTATGGACAGACTGGCTTCTTTCCAGGTTGGGGCCAGTGTGAACAAAGTTGGCGTGAAGCTCCTGCTTGTCCTTGGGATATGAGCCCTGATTTCTCTAGAAGTAAATAACGAACAGTGGGCTCGCTGAGGCTCAGGGTGGTTGCACAGTGTGGTTGGATTGTCCAGGTGGAGGAGGAACATGGGATGGCATCTTGATTACTTTTCACTCATTGTTGAGACAAAAATACCCAAAGCCCAAAATGAAGGAAGGAAAGGTTTATTTAGCTCACAGTTAATGGAGGTTTCAGTCTATGCTCGGCCGGCTCCAAGGCAGAGGGGCACAGGGCAGAGAGCAGCAGTTCATGGTGGCAAAAAACCAGCAAAGAGCAAGGAGGAGCAGCAGCTGTGGCTTCTCGCAGCCTCTCTCCTTTCCTCCCGCGCTGACTGCGAAGACCAGAGCTCATCCCAGGAAGTGAAAGGCTCCATCATTCCTCAGTTCCCTTGTGCATCCTCTAAGTGACGCGTCACTCTAGTGCCGGGCCTCTGTGCCCCGGGGAGGGGCCTCCGCACCTAGGGTGTGGACTTGCTGAGCCAGTTCGGTTAAGCTTTTAATTTCTCAAGCTGACGCAATGTATCAACCACTACAGATAGCCAAGTGGGCTTTTTTTTTCAAGCGTTCATTCCACTCCTGTGTGACCTCGGGTCACCTACCGGCCCTGTCTGAGTCCTGGTATTCTGCATCAGTAAAATGGGGCTGAGACTAAGTCCCTCAGGTGGTTAAAAGAGAGATGACGCTTGTGGAGAACCCTGTGCGGTGTCCAGCACACTTCAGAAAGTGAAAGCTCCTGTGGCTTCCTTCCCCATTTCCATTTCACCCCCTTAGTCCAACTTCTCCTCAGGAAAACGAGTGGCTTAAAACGTCCATGCCCGGGTGCCGCTCTCAGGGCAGGTATCGGTGTCACAGACATTCTTTCCACACGGCGATTTTCCCTTGGTGATCAATGTGTGTGGCTCATTCGGCCTGAGCACCATTCCCTGCCGTGGAAAGCTCCTGTGAACCATGTGGGTGAGTCTGGGTGTCAATCAGGTATCTACTCCCGCCCTTATGCCTCCATCTCCAATAGTCTACTTAGGACTGGTCACATGATACAGGCCTAGCCAATCAGAATTCTTTCTTAGAATTTACCCGTGATGTAGGACTACTCAATCATAATCCTTCCCTAGGACTGATCAAATTATACAAGCTTAACCAATCAGAATCCTCCCATAGGATTTTGAAATACCAGTTTCAAAAAGAGAACCCTTCTCTCTCTGGTCATAAACTTTCCCAATGGCTGTTTGCTCAGAGCTGGCCTACTCACTGATCAGTTGCTCAGCCCCCTAACCTCTGTCTCCAGTGTGAAGAAAAATGGTGAGATCAGAGTTTACAAGGAGAGCATGTGGCGAGTAGAAGGGTGGGAAGGAGGGAGGCAGAGGTGCTGCCTGCCGTGTCCTTGGCTCTAGGTATTCTGAGAGCCAGACTTTTCCATTGTTCTTTGGCTTCATTAGATGGCAAACCTCACATTCTATTGAAGCTATTTTGATTTAGGTTTCTAACATTTGTTTCAGTGAGAGTCCAACAATTATACCTTATCTGAATGCTTCAGACAAAGCCCCTGTGGGACCCCCGATTGCCCTGAGGTCATACCCACCCAGTTCTCTTGCACACCAGAGCATCTCCCAATGCTCATCACCTGTGAAGCCAAGGCCGGGGTGTGTGCCTAGCCCTGGGGAGGGCTCTGGATGTGCAGGGAGCAAATGTGTGGTCCTACCTTGACCTTGAGCCTTATACTCTCACTATACAATTCTCATCACTGCTCTGTGATTTATGCTTCTTTCCTTGGCATGATATTGACATTTGGAAGGGTTGATAGCTGCTCTACAAGCTGTCTATTTAACACGGTCCCAGTTAATGTAGGAAAGGAATGATGTCTGGTTTGTAAGTGTCCGACCTGTCGCTACTTTACATTTTGGCAACATCCTGCAGACCTTTGTCTGGTCCTGGCCTGAGCAGGGGTGAGGACTTGCTGGCTGCAGGATGCTCAGCCCTTCCGGGCTGCTGCCTGCCTTAGGTGGCCTCAAACAGAGCTTCTGTTCACCAGAAGCAAGAGGGTAGTGGGAGAACCAGGCCCCATGAAAATAACCAAATAGGAATAGGTAAAGGGGGAGGAGGGTTCCGTCAGTCCCTGCTCTAGTCCAAGAGAGACAGCCTGCTGCTCCATTACAGCAGCTGTTCCACGTGCATCCTGTGAGAGGGCCACTAAGATGCCAGCTGTGAGAGAGCATGGCATTTGTTCCCACGGGCTTGCCTCTCCCTGGGCTCACACCCTCCACCATGTGCTTTTACTGTAAGCTCTCACATGGGAAAGGAGAGGAGCTCCACCTCCTGCTTCCAGGCTTACTGTGTAACTGGCTTTAGCCTGTGAGAATTTTGTGACATACAACAAAGCCACCAACATGTTCTTCTGAATCTCTGCCCTTGCTATGAGAGCATGCCCAGAACAGTTTGCGAAGAGCAAGAGACATGCGGGATTGAGCCCAGTCCCACAGCAGCAGTATCCAGTCTGCCTTCAGGCATGACAGTCCATCTGGCAACAGAGGCCAGAAGAACCGCATGGCTGAGCCTTGTGTAAGTCACTGACCTAAAATCAGAGTGGACATGATTGAACGTCCCCGAGTGCTGAGGTGTCTTAGGAAGCAGCAGTGTTGTGGCAATGGGTAGCAAATACCCCAGCTCTAATGCAGGAAGTGTCCAGCCCCACATGTGCAGAGAACTCAGGTAGAAAAGCATGCTGACTACAGGGAGAGCCGAGTTGGTTAAGACATGTCAAGGAATCACTTACTTAGAGGATTGTGATTCAGGGTCTGCAGTAACTAAAGTGGATGTTAAGGAGTCATTCTCAGGTTGAAGAACATACATGAATCCAAAGATAGAAGTCAGTAGTCATTTTCCTATTCATATGACATTGAGAGCTACTAAATAGCTTGGAAAAGAGCTTTAGTTGTTAGTCTAATGAGAATTTTTTTTTTTTCAATAAGTCTAAACCCAGGACAGGCCAAATAGCTCCACAGATTAAAGCACCTGCAAGCAGGCACAGGGCCAGGGGCTTGATCCTTGGGCCTGCCATGTTGGCTCTGCCACCGGGGCATGCTGAGATGGCAATCAAGACTGGGCGTGGTGGCACACACCTGTAATCCCAGCTCTTGGGAGGCTGTAAACAGGTGGATCACTATGAGTCCAATCTAGTAGCAAGACCCTGAACACTCTGTAGACCTTTCCCTAAAAGTACAAAAAAAAAAAAAAAAAAAAAAAAAAAAAAAAAAAAAAAAAAAAAAAAAAAAAAAAAAAAAAAAAAAAAAAAAAACCAAAAACCCAGGCATAATTTTTAAAATAAACATCTTCATCTTTTGTTTCCTTTGGTTCATTGGCTTCCATTGACTTTATTTTTATTTTCATTTATCAGTGGTGGGGCTGGAACTCGGAGCCTTTCACATGGGAGGTTAATGCTGTGCTGTGGAGCTGTAGCCCAGCCTCTGCCCCCTTCTTTCAGCACCTTCTCTCCATCCTGGTGGCCCCTTCCCCTCTGTGGGCACCTAGCGTCCTGAGGAAGGAGGGTGTCTTTGGTTGAGTAAAGACAGTTAGGAGAACTGGCTCAGCGCAGCGCACGGTAACATCTGCACACCAGCACGCTAGGGGCAGAGTGAACTTGGAGCCAATTTTCTCCCACATTGCATTAGTAGAAGACAGGAAGAGTGGGCCTCGGGAACCTCAAAAAGAGCACAATACAGCCATGGTGTCCCCATCCTCAGTGTTGTACACTTCATCTAAAATCTGTGTCCCTGTGCCATAGGTTCTGCACCAGGGTGCCACCACCACCGGGCATTCCTGGGGCATCTGGAACAAAGACATCACAGACAGTAGCACTGGGATGGTCCTGAGAATATTAGCAGTGGCTCAGGAAAGAGCAACAGTCGGGGAGAGGATTTGCTCTTCCTCTTGCTTCCCTTTCCCCCTCCTCTTTTTTCTTTTTCACACTGGACATGGAACCCAGGTCGCTTGCACTGATCTATGTCCTTATTCCTTGGTTATTTTTGTTTTGAGGCAGGGTCTTCGAAGTCACCATGCTGCCCGGGCTGGTCTTGAACTCATGTCCTCCTGCTTCAGCCTTCCATCACCGTGGCTGGCCAGCACCTTCTTGTTCTTCCTGCCCTCCTACACGGCCGAGAGTGGCACCTTCTTCCTCTGTCCTCATTCACACTCTAGTCTCTTCCAGGTGCACCCTCCATGCCCTGCTCCTTAGCCTCACCCAACTGAGGCATAAAATGAACCATTGCTCCAATTTAAATGGAGCATGTATAGTACATTGTCTTTGTTACTTTTCTCTCATTGCTGAGACAAAATATCCAACGCCCAAAGTTAAGGAAGGAAAGGTTTATTTAGCTCATGGTTGGCAGAGGTCTCAGCTCATAATCAACTGTCTCCAAGGCAGGATGGCTGAGCACAGGGGCCGCAGCTCAAGGCAGCAGAATAGAGCAAAGGCAACGGAGCAAATAGTGGGGAGAGAAGGCCTCTTTTCCTCCTCTATATTATAAGACACCCCAAGACGGGTGCACATAGCACTCATGCCATCGCCCTACCCTCTTATTTTATTTTTTAAAGAGAAGAAAAATATAGGGGGCTGGGGAAATAGCTCAGTAGAATAAGTGCTTGCCTGGCAAATGCAAGGGCCTGAGTTCAATCCCCAGTCCTGCCAAAAAAAAAGAAAAAGAAAAAGAGAATAAAAATAGAAAAAAAGCACTTTAGAAAGAACACAGAATTTCACTAAATGAAATGACAGAAATTCAACAATGGTTGTTATACTGCATGTTGTTATCTTCAAATTAGTTGCTCAGATCACCACATGTAAGCGTGCAAAGTTGGTCAAGAAAGTTATAAAAAATTAAAAAGGAGAGAGGAAAATTAAGCATTAACTTATCCTTTCAGCAGACCAGCAAAAATCAGCAGTGCAATTATTCAAGCTATCCTATATTTAGACATATATATTTCTTTGTACTCCTATACTGTAGGACGTTTCCAAAGCGAGGACCCTGGCCACTCCTGAGTCACTTTAGTTAAACTTCTAAACTTCTCAAGTTGATACAATGGACAACATCCTAGACAAGTAAGGACTCCTCCTCCACATCCCAGGATGTAGCATTGCTGAGTTGCTTAGCTAAGCTTCTCGACCTGTCAGGTTGACACAATGCATCAACTATGACATGTTTAATGACTTCAGAGTAAGTGTGTGTCCATCAACCTTGACTTTGTAAAACACATATGACATCCATGTGTGAAGAAAGATTACCCAAGAAAAAATTCAGCGGATGGAAGTGATCACAGACCTAGGCAAGGCTGAAGCAAGAATTTGGGACCTAGCTGGGTGTGGTGGTGCAGGCCTGTAATCCCAGCACTCGGGAGGCAGAGACAGGAGGATTGTTGTGAGTTTGAGACCAGCCTGAGCTACAAAGTGAGCTTAAGGCCAGCCTGAACTGCATAGTGAGACCCTGTCTCAAAAAGACAACAAACAAACAAACAAACAAACAAATAAAGAATTTGTGACCTGGAAAGTAGATCAGGAGATCTGGTTTCTGGGACTGAGGCAGAGAAAAAGGGGAGGGACATTGCAGGAAGGGAAGGGGGACTCCGACTCCATCAATAGCTCCTCACCAGCCGTGGGCAGCTGGGTGGATGTACAAGCATTGGTCATTCCACTTCCTTCATGACAGAGGGGCGGGAAGACAAGAAGGTTTCATCTAGAGGACAGGATGCAGCAGGAATAGGACAAGCAGCATCAGGGAAGACCACCCTAAGCCACCAAATGTCCTCAAAGGCGTGCAGACCAAGTGTTCTGGTTACCAGGTGCTACATAACAACTATGCCCCAAACTTCAGGATCAGAGCAAGCAGAATTATTTGATTTGCTCAAAAATCTGTAATTTGGACGAGACTTTGTGGGGGCAGCCTGTGTCTGTCCTCAGTGTCAGCTAGGTGACTCCACTGGGGACTGTGAAGGGGCTTCCCAGCTGGCGGGTGGTGCTGGTGGTCAGCTGCAGGCTTGATGGGTCTCTCCCTTGGGCATCCTCAAGCCAAGGTGGCTGAGTCCTCAGCGGACAGAAGAGCATGGAAGTGTTACTACCGAACTCTGTAAGCTACCTGGTATCACTCTGGCTACATGCTGTGCGTGGAGGCAATCACAAAAATCTGCCTGGAGTCAAGGAGGAGGCAGAGCAGGAAGGTTCTAGACAGACTACTGGAACAATTTTGGAGATCTACCTGCTACAGGTGATGCTAAGCCAGCATCCAGTGATGGTCAGCACCTTAGGCAGGTGTCGCCTAAGTTGTCATGGCTGGTGGAGAGACAGTGGACAACCAAAAGCAGGCCCAAGCTGGAAGTCAGGTTCGTAGCAGGTGGCAGACATAGACTGAGGGGCAGGATTCCAGCTGGCTCCCCTGACTTCTAATCCTGGCTTCCCCAAGTGGCTGCTTTTAATCATGGGCAAGAAATTTAATCTTTCTGTGCCTCAGTTTTTCTATCCATTAAGTGGGATAACAACAGTATTTAACCTCCCAGGGCTGTTGTGAGCATTCGGCAGATTAATGTGGAGAAAAGTAGAGCAGGGGACGTGGCTCAGGGCACAGGACACGAGAGGGGTTTGAGGAACAGGTGGCCTCCCCAGAAGGAAGGGTGGCCAAGTGGGGCCCAGCTGCCGGAGGGCATGAACCAGAGGCGAGGCCGCCTTGAAGTGAGGAGAATGGAGCACATGGCCTTGTCCCTGAGGCTCCTGAAGGGCCCCTAAGCCCTTTCAGTGTGGTCCTGACAGCTATTGGGCAGGCTGAACATCCTCTGGGGTGGGCAAGCCTGGTGGCCAATCCTTGGGGACAGTGGCACAGGACGACAGGGTCCCTGGAGGGCAGATGGCCTCTGAACCCCAGCCTATGCTCCTGCTCAGCACAAAGGCATCACCAAGGGGTTCACCTTAGCTTTGACTGCCTGCAGCTCCTGCCTTCTGGCTTTGTAAACTTCACGAGGAGGAAATACCCCCGCACCCCCCCCCCACATCCTGTCCCTGCTACCTCTGCTATCCTGGTGGGTTTGGGCTAACGCTGTCTCTAGCTGAGCCAAGTGGATGGCAGGGAAGTCACTCCCTGTTCTCCATGAGAAACCTCTGGTCTACAGGGTCTCCCTTTCATCCATCAGGTCACAATAGACCCCATGGGAACCTCTTTACTGACATCTCTAATGTGATTTGGGCCAGAAGAAATGGGAAGTGGGGAGTCAAGACTTGCACCCTGTGCAGGCAGCCAGCTCAGTGCCCAGAACTCCACTTGGGGAGTAGCCCCCCATCAGCCTAGTGTCTGTTCTGTCCTAGTCCAGGGTGCCACCTTCTGCCCCAGTTCCTTGGCAGCTTGAGTTCCAGATTCAGCTGCTGCTTGGTTTTGCGAGTCAAATTTTATGCCATGTGCATGGTTGCATTCTACAATGGCAGTTATTGTGATAAAGAATAGCAGACTCACAAGACTGAAACTATTTGCTCTCTGGCCCTTGAAAGACAAAGCTGGGTGAACCCTGCTCTAGGCACCCACCGTGAGGTGTCCCCAGTGGAGAAGAAGCTATCTGTGGCTCTCCCAGCCTTGGCCTGTGGCCAGGTCAACAGAAACAGGAAGTGGGTGGCTCTTGCCCTGGCTCCCAGTGGCTGCAGGGATCCAAAGCCTTGGACCCACTTCACTGTGCTCTGCCTCTGGGTAGGAGCAGCCTCAATTCCTGAAGACCACAGACAGCAAGGCTAAAAGCCACAAACCCCAGCTGTGCATCACCTGGATGTGACACCCGCCCTGCTGGAGGTAAGAAAGTGCCCCTGGACCTGCATAGCTAAGCTGGAAACTGGCACCTGGCATCCACCCCGAGAGACCATCTCCAATGCCACAGCCCCAAATGTCGAAATCTGGAAAGATAAAATCTGTAGAGAAATCTAAAACGACAAAAATTATAATCCTGAAAGATTCAGATTCTGAATGTTAAAATTCTGAAGGCTGAAGTCTCCCAAGCCCCACCACAGTCATACCCATTAACCCTGATTCCACTTGGGCTGGGCTCAGAGGCTCCTGGGAAGGTGAGTGGCCTGTGGGGACAATACCTTGGTGAACTCAGTGAACAGGTGGCTAGGAGGCGGGACTCGGCAGCAGATCTTGGGAGTCTGGCCACGGGGACAGCCCCTGGCTCCGGGTCCCCCCTCCTGGACTTCTTGCTAGCTTGCTACTTCCTAGACATGAGCAACTGCTGTACCCTGCGCCTTTCCGCCACGATGATGTGGCCTCGGAGCCAGCCAGCCATGGATTGGACACTCAGGCAGGAGTCACAAACCAGAGCAAACCTCTCCTCTTTTATGTTGTAGGTGTCAGCGAGCTCATACCAGCAACAGGAAAGCTGGCCCATGCATGCTGCGGACTAAAAGGCTCCAGGAGAGGGACAGAGAGCCCGATTCTGGGACCGGAAGTAGCGCGTGCTCCATTGCACACAGGACAGCGGACTCGTGGTGGGCATGGCGCGTATCTCGAAGCACCGCTTGGGTCCCTGTTTCCCAAGGACGTGGGTGTGGAAGGGGTGGGCTGCTGTGGGACAATCACCCCATAGGAAAAGGACCCTTACCTCGCTGGACCCGAGCAGCTGCGCCGCCTCTTCCATATGTTGCCAGACCCCAAATACCGCTCTGTTAAGCGTCAAGCAGCCCTCGGGGATGCCACCTCTGTGGCTGCCATCCCTCGGGCAGGGCTCCTTCTCATAGGTCAAGCTTTCTTTTTTGCTCCACTCAGTTTTTCTCCCCAGGATGCCCCGTTATTGCGGTTGATGTGCGCAGTGCGCTGCCGTATGGCGGCACCCCGGCGTCATTTCCAGCACGGGAGGTCCCGGTTGTGTGAAGATCTCTACAGAGCGCCAAGCCGTTTTGTCGTTGTTTTGCAAATACGATTTGGCAAAAGCACAAGGTGATTACGAGGCTGGCTTTGTGGGAATGTAGTGGGCCTGGACATGAAACCATCAAAAGACCCTCAAGAACGGGAATGTCCTTTCTGTACGCGTGCAGTAGGGAAGCATTAAATGCACTGAAGTATCTGGCCTTCGGGTGAATACACATGGGCCTGACAGTGGTGCCTTTGATGGATGCCACCAGAAGATTTGGGTGGTCTCTGGCGGTATTTCAGGTGACAGCTGTCATCAAGCTGGGTGTAGACACGCCCTGGCCACGTGTATCTCCTGAAATCCTTCACTTTTTTTTTTTTTTTTGTACCCTAGGCATGAAACAGCTTTGGCCAACAACCCAGGAACAAAGGACTGTCATCTGCTCTACCCCTGACTGACACAAGAACAACACCACCAATGAGGTGTCTCTTAATCCTTCCCTTTTTAACCTACTTCTGGATGAGCCTTGGTGTCTGTCCTCCTCTGGTACCTGGGTGACTGTCCCCAGGGGGGTCCTGAGGTTCCAATCCTGTAGCTCTGCATGACATTGTTGCCTAGCTCTGTGTGCAGGTTCCCTGCTCCCTGGAGCAGGTAGACCTTTCTAGGTAAATCCTTCTTTTAAAATGTATATAAATGTCTTTTCCAGAATTTTTGGACTTGGGGAGATTAATCCTCATTCTAAACACAAGGACCGAGTCCAATCCCCAGGAGCACATACCACGCTGCCCCCCTGAAACCAAGCTGATGGCGTACAGCTGCGAGCCCAGCACTAGAGAGGCTGAAACAGGAGGATCATTATGGAGTCTGAAGTGCATAGCTGGACCCTGCAATAAATAAATATAGAAACAAATAAAATAGAAGAAGTTTTCAAATGTCTCTTACAGAATTATATTCTTGGGATGCTGGTCTTCAGGATGTCAGTGTCAGGATGATGGCATTTTTGTCCCTTGGGACTGTGGCTTAGAGCTCCTCCCTGACCCCACGTCTTTAACACCTGCCCTGTGCTGCTGCTGCTCACCGGATTTGCATCTGGAGCCCTGACCTCTCCACCGGCCACAGCCCCAAGCACACCAGCATCCACAGCGGGTGGGCCACGGATCTCCGTTTAGTGTGTACAGAAGCAGGAGTCTCCTTCCCTCCCCCCCTCAGTCCTTTCTTCTCCTGGCGCCTGGCTCAGTCTCCAGCCCAGCGGCCTCCCAGGCCCCTCCCCAGTGCTTTACTTCCTGAGTGATGGGCACAACTCACCTTCATGTGGCCCCGTGCAGGGGCCAAACGTGACTGTCAATACTCCGAAGTGGCCAGTGTAACCCGGGGCTGCAGTCTTAATTGCAGCTCATTGTAATCAATTTTATTTAGAGTGCACATGTGGCTAGCAGATTGGACACTGCCACGCTCGACAGCAAGAGCCCCTCAGGGACCCACAGGGCTGGCACATGACAGGGGCTTCGTGAGTGCTGGCTCCGCTCCTGTCTACCTCCTTCCCAGCTTTCCCCGCTTGCTTCCACTCCTCTCCTCTTCTGTGCCCCGGGCCCCTGTGCCTTTTCCTCTCCCCTCTGTCCCTGGGGAGCTCCCCCCCAGTCCTCCTGTGCAACCCCTAGGCCCTCTCCCAGGGCCCCTTGGCATCGGCACCTCTCCTATGCATCAGCCAACTCTGATGTCACTGTAAATCAGCCCCAGGAATTTGCCATCTGCTGCCAGCCATCAGCAGTGAGCAGAGGCAGCCAGGTGCGTGCTGGCTGGAGGTGGCTGGGTAACCAGGCACGTCTGCTGGCTAAGGGCCTCCATCATGTCTGAGCCTGGCACAGCCCTTGCCCAGTGCCCAGTGCTAGGAATCCATGCCAGGCCTGAGTGGGCCACCAATCACAGAAGTGTTGGGGCCTGGAGTGGTGAATGGCCTGGAGACCGACTGCAGGTGCTCTGAGTGGTCAGTGGATGGATGGCAACAGGCAACAGCCCTGAGAGCCCTGGGCAGTGTTCCAGGCCTCATGGTAACCACACACTTGGGGACTTGTTCCTGTCCCTGCAGCTGCGAAGACCCATCAGCGTCAAGAAAGGGCATTACTGGGGAGTGGCATAAGAGAGCAAGTTCCAGCTGTGGCAGCATGTGCCTGGCTACCTGGAGCATCAGTCCTCTGAGATGATGTAAATAAATTGTAATTGCAAATGAGCCAGCGAGTCCCGAAGCCCTGATTGTCTTTGGCCCCAGCCCGGATCACACGGCAAGGAGTAGCAGGCCGGCCCACTTCCAGGGGGGCAGTTGGATGCATCTGTGGCTCATCTAGAAAGCACTGCGGCTGGGTTGGATGAGCGGTACTTCCCTGGTGGGTAGTGGGTGTCCGGAGGCCCTTCTCAGTGTGACGGTTTCTTTTTACATGTCTATTAATTTCCTTTCTGCATACCCAGTGTTTTCTGATATGCAGCCAACAGAGCAAAAGAGCCACACCGGTTCCAAGCAAATTACAGTGTACACAAGTGTCACCACCATCGTTTTGTCCCTTGGCAGCACTCACCTGGGGCTGGGTGCCATGTCTCACTCTGCAGGTGCACATGCAGGACATGGTGCAGGCTTCGCGTGGGGTTTCCTTGAGTCCTGGGGGAGGCAGAAGGGTAGGATGGACATAAACATGACTCAACTTGCAGGCATATCCCAATGCTGCTCAGAGCCAAGGGGGGCTTGTGGGAGCCAGACAGGCGAAGGTGGAGAGCCTGGGGAAAGCATTGTCCCATCCTGAAAGCATTGACTTTCACTCATTCCTGGGCAGGCCTATGTGGCCTTGAATTCACTCTGTAACCCAGGCTGGCCTTGAACTAGGGGCATTCCTCCTGCCTCTCAAATGCTGAGATTAGTGAGGGGGTCACCAAGCCTAGGCACTCAGGGACTGATCCACATGCCAAGACAAAGAACAAGTGTACAGGACCCCCTGCGCCCAGTATTTCAGATCTGCAGTCACTCAGCCCCCGGAGTCACCTGTTTCAATTTATGAGCTGGAATTCTATCCCTGTCCTTTGCTTCCAGCATGGAAGTTGAGTAGCCTTAGGAATGTGGTCCATGTCAGCTTGTATTTCCAACCAAATTACAAAAGGTCCTTGCACTTTTGAGAGCAGGGCCTGCCTCGGCCATTAGCATCTTCCCTGCATGCTTGGGGTGGAAGGGCTGGGGAGATGCATAGGCTGGGAGCTGTTGCGGCCCAGGGTGGAGGAGCACTGTGGTGGCCCTGTCCCTGTGGCCTCTCCTCTGCGCACCACTCTGAGCCTGGGCAAGCAGGACCACTCCACGACTGCTTTGGCTTCCTCCCTGCCCCCTTCCCACTCCCTTCTGCTGTCCTGGGATCGCCTGGCACTGAGGCACACTCAGGAGCAAGGCCAGGCCATTGGCAAGCGCATGAATGCAAATCCCACGGCTTCTGCTAGGACTGCAACCTGTCACCTAGGCTCCCTCTGCCTCAAGTTTCCTCTCATGTCACCTGTAAGTTAGATGAGGGATGATGGAAAGCTGGGACTGTCACAGGGCCCCAGGGAGACAGGTGTCTGCCTTCCCTGAGCTTTTGTCTAATAGCAGGGCTGTGCTGCTCACCAGGTAGCCAGGTACAATTTCAGGGTGATCCTCAGGGGTGCTGCAGGGGAGAGGACAGCGACTTCACTTCTTTATGAGTAAAATCCTGTGTGAGCAGCTAGAAGTCACCACGTGAAAATTGCTGTCACAGCCTGGGCCTCTGGGAATGTGCAATGTCATGAGCTCTGAGCACCACCAGCTCTCAGGTTCTGGCTCCCAGCCTAGGCCGGCTCAGGTCCACAGGGCTCCACGTCATTGGGCCAGGAGCTGACGTCTTCACTGTGTTAGGTGAGGCCTCCTCCCTGGCTTCCCCCAGAACCACAATGTCCCCTTGGCCTCTGTTCCATTAAAGCTCAATCCTATACCAAAAGGAGCAGCCACTAAAAGCAGCACGGCCAGGGCAGGGGACGGGGCCATGGCTCCTTGGTCCTCCTTGACGGGGAAGAGGAAGTAGCTGAAAATGGTCCCAGTGTGCCTGGACCTTCATAACTTGGTGACCTTGAACAAGGACGTCCTCTCTCCGGGCCTCCAGGGCCTCATCAGTAAGGCGAGAGCTTTGAAGTTCTTGCCCACCTCTGATTTCAGGAAGGCCCCACTAGAGACTGTGGGTTGAGCCGGATATTTATACCTACTGGTTGTCTGCAAATTTTTGCTATGTTCTAATGCCCCACGATGCCTGTTATCTGATGGTTTCATAGATGCATTCGCCAAGACTGTGAACCTGTCTGATGTCACAGTCTTGGCAGGGACATCAGCAGGCTGTGGCCCTCCCCATAGTGGTGGGACCCATCCCCCAATGCTTCTGCTCCCCCCCAGTGAACACCTTTATCCATCCCCGAAACACACCCAGCTGGTCACTGCAAATGCACACGGGCTGGCAGGGAAAGCAGGCGTGTCTGAGTGTGTGTATCTGCACACACACACACACACACACATGAGTGCATCGGTGTTTGTAGGTGTACGCTTCTGTGCATACGCATGACCATGTGTGTGCCTGCCTGTGTGTCTCAGGATGCATCCGTGGCTGCACACGTTTGGTGTCCGAGCAGCGCCTGCATCCTCCGAACCTGCCATGGCATCACTCAGCTGGCTGCTGTCTCCGTCTCCCCCACCTCCTTTCTTCCTCCATGTCTCATGGCGGAACTGCCAGGATTGGTTTCCTTTTGCAAAGAAAACAGAGTCTGCCCTCTCCAGACTCCAAATGCTTTTACCTGCTGGAAAATCTATAACAATTAACCAGATCTGCCAGGAAAGAAAAGCCCGGGCCCTGCTGAGACTGTCCAAACAAAGACAGGATGTGTTTGGGGCACTGGTTAAAAATGCACAAAGACCATTGGCATATGATACGAGGTGCAGTCTTTTACTAAAGAGATTTAATGGCCCACAATTCAATTTGAACTGAAAGAATACCCCCGATGACTCCTTATAAAGTCTTCCTGAGCCCTGAGTCAATATCTATGGGGCTGGTGAGGAGCAACTATCGATTAGCTGTCTCTGCCAATGAGCATTACATACCAAGGAGGTTGGAGGGGAGTCGTGGGCACTGTTACCCAGTGGCACCTAATAAAGCCAGCACCTATTGACTGTAGTGCTGACACAGCACTGTCGTCCGGGTCAGGATGGAGAATGGCTGGTGTGGGGCCCGACTGCTGACCCGAAGCCCAGGGACTTTGGATACCACACTAGGACTGGTGAACTAGCTCTCCCTCCTCCCACGGATCCCACACCCAGGTTTCCCATCATTTTTCAGTTCAGAAAGTTGGTGGAAGATCAGACCCAATCTTACAGTACCTGAGATTCCATTGTGCTTTGACCAGTTAGAAGGAGAGAGGGCGGTTGCTGGGACACCGCACACGTATCCTGAAGACGTTGATTTGACAACCTCAGCCATTCTAGGAGGCGACAAGGATCCTGGAATAAGAAGCAGGTGCTTCTGAGCATTTTGGAAAGTCTTCACAATGGAGCCTCTGCATTAAAGCCCGTGCAGTATTCAAAGAACAGCAACTTGGGCTTTTGCTCCAAACCCAGTATCATTGGCTTTGTACACAATTCTAATAAACTTGAAGGTCTAATAAAGTTCTAATAATAACTTCTAATAAGCTTGCCCTGAACCTAATACCTTTGGCTTTCTACACAATTCTAATAAACTTGGTTGTTTCAGTCTCACGTGCTACTTTAGTAAATTTAGTATCAGTGGTTAAAAATGCACAATTAAGACCAAGTGAGTAAGAGCTTCCCCTGCTGGAGGTAGCAACCCGTCAGCTGGAAGGGCAACAAATGACCAAAGAGCAACGGCAAAGAAATTAGAACAGGATAGGGAGGGAGCTGACTCTTGAAAGCCAGCAATTCTCACCATTCCCTGTTGTCCACGGCAACAACTATCCCAACAACAGATACTCAGTTTTCTTAGGGCTCTGGAGGACGGAAGTATGAGACCCAAGCACAGTGGGGTAGGACTCTGGCAACCTCTGGCTGTGGCCACATGTGCTATTTATTCTTTGTGTACATGCCCAGGGCTCTGGGTATTTCCTCCCTTTTTATAAAGACGTAAATTGTACCAGATTAGGGCTCACTATGATGACCTCACTTAATCTTAACTCCATCCTCAGTAAGGTCACCTTGGGGGATAGGGCTCCCCCATATGCCTTGGAGCAGACACCTGCATCCCTGATGCTGCCCAAGATCCACAGTGTCCCACAGGTAGAGCTGATGTCCAGGAAGTGTTAGCAAGGGCAGGAAGCTTTCAAGGCACATGTGATCACCCCCTAAGAGGACAGGGACATAAAGGATTCACTTGATGAAGATCTCCCTTCAAAACAAAGAGACCCGCTAAAATATTAGCTTTTAAGGGAGCAAGCTCCCATGATTTCAAAACCACATCACTCTTGTAGAATAGTTCCTTCTACTCTTATCTCTATCAGGGTCCTGCGAGAGCTGCTCAGAGATGTTGCCCTCCAGTTAGGACCATTTGAGGAGGGGCTGATGTCAGGGTGGCTTACAAAGGGGTGGACAGAAGGGGAACCACAGGAGGAGTGCTGCGGGCCAGCACAGTAGGGGTAGGCCTTCTGCCTGAGGCACAAGTCACTGGAGGCAGAGAAGAACATGGGGACAGTGATGGCCACCACGAACTAGAGACTTAGTCTTCAAAGGTCTGTAGAGAAGAGCAGGAGCCCAGGCAGCAGTGTGGGGAGTAATTGTTATGGATCAGGTCTCCAGTGTCCCCTGAAGCTTCGCGTGTTCACAGGTGTGGTTCCAAGTAAGAGACTGCACCAGGAGAAGACTGACAGCATCAGGGGATCAAGCCATTGATGAGTTGTAGCTGAAAAGATCTAAGGAGGAGACTGCAGTTGAGGGAGATCACTGGGGGGCTCGCGTCCCCGGAGGGCATCTCTCATCTCCAGCTCTTCCTTCGCTCTCTGTTTCCCAGCTACCATGAGGCAAGCAGCTTTCTTTTACTGAACCCTGATACCATGATGTCTGTGCCCTGGAGCCAGCTGCTCATATAGTGACTGAGCTAACCTGTGCTCTCTCTTCTCCCCCCACCCCAGTCTTCTGCATGGAGATGTGTGAAATCCACCAGGAAGTCAGCCATCAGTGGAATCTTAGATTGAATGCATGGGACCCACGTGCGGGGTGGAGCTGTGTGGCACTAAGACTTAGCAGAGTAAATAGAAGAAGCTTTTTTGGGCTGCCTTTTCCAGGTGCCCCTGGTCCTGCCCTGCACCGCCTGGCCATGGCATGGGGTGCCGGCTGTGGGCACTGGAGGGCGTTAGCCCCTCCCCCCCCCAGCTCGGGCCCCTTCTGATGCTCCTCTCTTCCACACAGCAAGGGGCCGCTCATCTGAAGTGCTTCCCAGCTCGGGCTCCCTGAGGCCCATGATCAAACGCGCACACACCGGTCCTCATCTTCAAAGAGAAGAGAAACTCATTTCACACCGTGAAGTGTTTGGAGCGGAGCGCCACCGCTGATCCAAGCGCTGCCAAACCTGAGCAACTAATTCCACGCCGCTGCGGCCACCAGCTTCGCTGCTGCTGGGTACAGGCGTCCTCCCCACACCTGGCCGATCGATTCGCACCAGCCTGCGCTAATTAGCACATTGCGTGGCATGATTAGGCTTCCTGAGGAAGCGCACCAAATGCCATTAATTATGGATGTGATCTTAAATTTTTCATGTTCATGTTTTTTTCCCCCGATATGTCCCTTTCATTTCCCACTTTTTGTCACGTCTAAGAATAGCTCCAATTAAGCCTCAAAAAGTAGAAGTTTGTGAAGTTTAAAGAAAAGGTAAACTGAAAGTTAATCACTTCTCTTCTCCCCCAAGTAAATTATCCAAGCTGGGCTCCAAATCACAGTCCTCCTGCCTCAGCCTCCCAGAGTTCGACAGCATTACAAACAGCAAGGTTAAAAAAAGGGGGGGGCAGCAATTCTCCTTCAGGCCCCAAAGCTCGCTGAGCATTTGGGGCTGGCCCTGTGTGTGGAGTGTGGTGGGCATGCGGGCTAATTTTGTCTGCTTTTTTTTTTTTTTTTTTTTTTTTTCATTTGCGTATTTGGTACAGGGTCTCGCTATGAAGCTTGGACTTGTGGTGATCCCCATTTTCAGCCTCCCCAGTGCTGGGATTATAGGCATGCACCACCAATGCCTGGACTCTGTCACCAGCTCAGCCTGACCTGGGGGCAGGGCTGGGCAGCATCTGGTGCCTGGGATTGAACCCTGGTCCCTGTGCTTGCCTAAGCAGGCGCTCAGTCTGCTGAGCTATCTTGCCAGCCTTCTGTCTGCCTTTCACTCCATCACTAGGAACTGCTCTAACAGACATGGAAAGGAGAACAAAATAGGCTGTTGGGGTTAAATATGCACTGAGGCTTGTGGCTGAGCTGTGATTGCAGGGATTATGTAATTGCTCTTCAGAAGTGTGAAGAGAGAGGCTCATGGCTGAGATAGAGCTTCAGCTGTGCTTGGGATGGGGAGGGAAACCCAGAGTCTCTCACATACTTGTCCAGTTTTGTAGTTTATGAAAAGTGCTCTCCCATCAATTTGTGTTATGGGGCCTTGAACACAAGACCCTAGGTGATACAGCACAGATGGAAAAGACTGAGGTTCCTAAAGGTCACAGAGTCATCTTGCCCAAGTTGGTGGAGGACAGGGTGGTGAAGCCCGAGCTCACAGCTGAACCCAGGAACCAGGCATGATGGTACTGGGTGCTGTTTTAACCACTGAGTCTTGGGGGTCATGTGTTACACAGCTGTGAGTACCTGATACAGCAGTGTAGAGTTCTAGGACCTGGGATGATGAAACTGGTGGACCTGCTTGGCTTTATCCAAGGTGTGCAAAACAGTGCCGCAAAAAACCAGAAAAACCTGGATCTAAAATGTTTTGAAAATAACAGGCTGCTTTGCTGAGGCTTCTCTGGGGCAGGGAAGAAGGAAGTAAGAATTAAGCTTCACAGGCAGGCCAAATAGCTCAGTGGATTAAAGTGCCTTCTTAGGCAGATGCAGCAGCTAGGGTTGATCCCCAACACCTCCCCAGGCATGCTGAGATGGTGATTGAGACTGGGTGTGGTGACATGCACCTGTAATCCCAGCTCTTGGGAGGCTGCACACAGGCAGATCACTGTGAGTCTGATCTATGTAGTGAGACCCTATTGACCCTGTATTAAAATACAAACAAAAAAAGAATTAAGTTTCACAGCAGAGAACATAGTGCCTTCAGGTCTTCTTTAGCCTCTTTCTCCTTGAAAATATGCCCCAGATATATCTGCATCTTCCAGAGCTCAGACCCCACCAGCTCTCTGCATCCTAAGGTTTCTAAAGGTTGTACCCATCCCCGGATCCTCCCCTGCCTGTTCCCCGAGACCAGCACACAGAGGCGGACCCACAGAGCACAGACATCCTCACAGGACAGGGTGCTGTGGTCTTCTCCTAACCTGGGCTTTGTCCCTGCAGCACGAGGTCAGTGGGAGGCCAGAGAGGGCTGAGTCGGCCTGCGTCAGGGGGGAGGAGCCTCATGAAAAGTCGAGCCCTGGTGCCAAGATGAAGACGCTCCAGGTCCAGGAAGGGCCAGGCTGCTCTGCGGGCCATAGGAAGGCCTTGCCTTGGAGGGAAGAAAAGGCACTTGGAACAGGGAGAATGAGCCAGGCTCCTGCGCTCAGTCCCTAGTAACACACACACACACACACACACACACACACACACACACACACACACACACACACACACGGCAAAGACCCTCCCAGCTGTAATGCTTAGTGGCCTCAACCTGCCTCTATATCTCAGGAGAGGCATTTGGGAGACAGCTGCGACTTGCCCCCATTCCGAGCAAGTGACGGGAGGGGTGGAGAGGCCAGGGCACCAGCACCCACCCCACCTCACAGCCGCTCTGCCTCAGCACTCCCTGGGAAGGGGAGCCCTTGCAAATCTTCCCAGATTGCCCCTCCCTCTTACTAACTCATGGCCTCCAGCTGACATCACACTTTGCCAGGGACACTTCAGGCTCCTTCCCTCACCCCACCAGGCAGGAAGCCCAGGACCAGAGCAGGCTGCAGGGCTCTCCTAACCTTCCTCTCTGTGCTCTGTTTATTTCTGGGACAGACTCACTGAGGGCGGGAAGGGAGGGTCTCCCAGCTCCAACCCCGAGGACTCTCTCACCACTCTTGCTTCCTATAGCATCTGGGATTCCACTATGAATGCGGCACCTTCCTTCCTTCTCTTTGACACACACACACACACACACACACACACACACACACACACACACAGAGACACTCATACAGCTTATGCTCATGTTTTCATTTATTCATTCAACATTTATTTCCTGGGAGCAGGTCTTCAAGTATGGTGCTGTGCAGGGACCCGAGGATGCTTGCAATCACAGACGAACTGAAAAAATACTCCTGAAGCCTTGGCCGATGAAGCCTGACCCTCGCAGCTCCATTGGGGCTACTGGCAGCAGACAGGAGACCCCATAGGAGACTCCAGGTGAGTGGGAAGAAAAGATGAGTGGGAACCGGGGTAAAACCATCTGACTTCAAATGGAGATGTGCTTATTGAGCAGTTCATGAATCTTTGCAGCATCAGTCAGGCTCCAGAGAGTCTCTTAGACCGAACATCCAGAGAGGCCATCCTCAATTCCGGGGCTCCAGAGGGAACCCCCAGTGGAGTTCTTCTGTGTTTCTCTGGAGGTGTCAGGGTACTAGAGGCAAGGCCCGGGCTTAGCAGTCAAAACAGCTGAGTAGCCATTCTGGAAAGTTCTCTACCTGTGACTTGGACATCTTTAAGTATCCGCAGGTCTGACCTGTAAGTGGCATCCAGATGACACCCTGCTAAGGACACACGAGATGGCCCTTGTGGCTGCTCTTGCAACTTTGGGAGTCATAGATGCTTACTAGACAAACTTGCATTTAGCATCTACTGTGCACTGAATGCTGTAGACCCACTGGGCGCATCAATGCAAAGAACAAGAATCCCCGTCCTCCTGGAGTTTCTGGTTTGTTGGGGCATGACAATCAGCTAACATATAGCACACCTGTGGGCTTCCAAGAGCGGGCAACAGAATTAGGAGCCAGGAAGCGGCAGTGGAGGGAAGGTGGCCGCCTTCATCAGGATGGTGGCAGATCTTTGCATGAGTGACAAAGTGGTACCCAAGCAGGAGCTGATGGCAATGGGTGAGGGTGCCAAGTTGTAGCTGGGTAGAGCATTCTAGGAAAGAGGAAGCACAAGGGTGAAGGCCCTGGGCTGGGAGCAGGCTGCCAAGAGCACTGGGGTTTCTAAGATGGGAGGCTCCCATGTCATAGTTTCAGCATCATGTATCAGAATGCTAGCTAGAAATCGGCCATTCTAGGGGCCGGGGAGATGGTTTCCCTGGCAAGTGCAAGGGCCTGAGTTCAATCCCTGGTTCTGCCAAAGGAAAGAAAAGAAATCAGCCGTTCTGCGGTATTGTACCACAGGATTGGTAGGACCCCTACACTGCCCCTGTCTCCAGGCTGCCATATTCCTCTTGGACCAAACCTTTTGCATTCTGGTTTCTTGGTGCCTCCACTTTTCCAGGAGATTGCAGCCAACTCTTTGTTCCCACAGTTCTGTTCGAGAGACAGTCTGAGCTCCTTCCTGTGCCCAGCCTTGAACGTGCAGCTCTGTAAGGAACAATGAAGGCAGTCAACATCGAGTGCTTTCACATTCTCCCCACAGCCCAACCTGATGGGCAGTTATCCTCAGGTCACAGAAGGGGACTCTAAGGCACAGAGATAGCCTGTCAGAAGCTGAGCAGCTGGTAAGTGACAGGCACAGGTAGAGTCCTGGCACTGGCTCCAGAGGCACAGGGCACATCTTTGAGCTGAGAGCAAACATCCAGGAAACCTCTGCTGAGATGGGGATAGGGAAGGCCTGGGGTCTAAGGCTAGGTGTTGCAATGCAGGAGAGCTTGGCCTGACAAAGTTTGTGCAGGAAGACAAAGCTGTGAGTGCGAAGGCCCAGAAGGCACCCAGAAGAGGACAGGGTACATTCCGGGAGCAGCAGAGCCCTGGGTTGGCTGTTTCCTACCACACCATCCCCAGAGAAGCCTGGTTTGGGTGCTTGCAAGTGATAGTTTTCTTTCTTTATTTTCTTTTTTTTTGTATTTTGGGGAAGGGTCTACCGAGTATGTTCAGGGTCTCACTACTAGATGGGACACACAGCGATCCACCTGTTTACAGCTTCCCAAGAGCTAGGATTACAGGCGCACCCAGTCTCAATTGCTGTCTCTGCCCCAGGGGCAGGGCCAGCATGGCAGGTCTGGAGATTGAACCCCTGGCCTCTGCACCTGTTTGCAGGTGCTTTAATCTGCTGAACTATTTGGCTGGCTGGAAGTGATAACTTTCTAAAAACAATTTGTCTTCACCTTTTATCTATATCTGATAGTTCTTTTTTTTTTTTTTTTTTTTTTTTTTTTTTTTTTTTT
>PVKA01001379.1:0-78143 GCA_004027165.1 Ctenomys sociabilis | reverse complement strand
TGGCTTATCTGATAGTTCTGAGCCATAACTCACACTTTACACAGGTTTCAATCCATACTCGGCTGGCTCCAAGGCAGACTATTTTGAGAGTAGAGAAATCCTGGAATGGTTTCTGTAATCCCAACCCTCAGGAGACTGAAGCAGGAGGATTGCCATGAATTTGAGGTCAGCCTGGGTTTCATAGTTTAGAACAGCCTGAATTACATAGCAAGACCTCAGAACTTTATTTGCTCAGGAGAAAAGGTCAGGGCCTCCATCTTCCCCAAATATCTCTTTTCTACCCAGGGCAGCTTCAATCACAGATGCCACAGCCCTGTGCTACAGGGTCCAGAGGAGAGACTCGGGTGTCACAGACTTCAGGACAAAGCACTCTACACCCTTGAGAGGCCACAGGCTGGGGGAAGCATGCACTAACAGTTTAACATTCACACCTCTCTGGCTCCATCCCTCAAGCCCTGCCCTGGTCCTGTGGCCACATCTGCCCCATGACTTACATGAGGTTCAGGAAAGGCAACTAGACACAAATCATAACAGAAATGAAGTGAATTCAATCTCTGAGCACAGACACTGATGCACCTCTGTCAGAAGACCTAGCTCAGAGAATCTTTCTGTGATCCAGTGCTTCCCCCGTCACCCCTGAACAAGGCCAGGTGATAGGGTCATGGTATGGAGGCGAAATGGCCCCCAAAGCTTCATATTTTGGTGCATGGCCCCCAAAGCAGTAGTGCTTAGAGGTGGGACTCTGGAGAGGTGATGCATCATGAGGATGCTAACTGCCTCTATGGATCAACCTATCCATACATCCAAGACTGTTTGTTGCCTCAGCTACTTTTTTCATTGCTGAGAAAAAATTCCTGACACCCAGATTGAAAGGAGGAAAGGTTTATTTCAGGTCAGTTTGTAGAGGTTCCAACCCATGGTCAGCTGATTCCAAAGCAGCGCAGCAGGGCAAGAAGGTCACCACAGGAGAAACAGTCTGTGGCAGGGCAGGCAGAAGCCAGGGGGCGGCAGCAGCAACTGACCTGCTTTCCCTCTCTCCACTCTGAGCCTACTGATTGATGCCACCCATGCCTAGGCCGAGGCTTCCATTATCCATCTCCTTAATCCCAGCATCACACCGTTAATTCCAGTATCATACCCTAATCCAGCCACTTTCAAAGCCCCCCACCTATGAAGGCACGAGCCTTTGGGAGATGCCTAAACACAAGCCATAACAAATTTAGGAGGTGATGAAAGCTAGTTGTGGAGGAGGCCGTGAGGGTGACATCTTGTCCCTGACCCCGTCTTTTTCTTGCTTGTGACAAGGTGAGCCACTCTCCTCGAGCACCATGCCCCTTCTTCCTGATGGTTCTCTCTCCCTGTAGGCCCAAATTCAATGGGGTCACTGCACACACACAGACCGAGACCTCTGGAGTCATGAGCAGGTCCAAGTCTTTCCTCCTGTAAGTTGGTCTGATCAGGTGTTTTGTCAGAGCAGTGTAAATCCAAAAGCAGTCTTCTCATTCTCCCTCTGATCACTCTTAAGGGATTAGTGAGACACCGAACATGTTGGGGGTCACCGAACATTCTGGGATTTGTTGTCTAATATCCTTTATAACAGCATCTATGCAATAAATCCTCGTAGAATGACAAATGGTTCTTTCTCAATTCTGAGCAGAAACCACTACATTGGAAAAATTTTTTTCATCTCTCCAAGTTAAACTTGTTTGCCTCCTTTTATCTGCTTCCAGGATCCATCTAACCTAACCGCTGGCAGCAGGGGAACTGTCTCCTCTAAATTTACTGTAGCTCCTTGCTACAGAAAACTGACAGCCCTATGGACATTTCCACTGAGGTTGGAAGTAATCACGCTTCCTGGAAAAATGCTTCTGGACATGATGCTAAAAATCATTTTGTTTTCTTAGAATTTTAAAGAGAACAGTGCTGTTAGAAGTCACCCAGGGAATATAGTTTCTCTAGAAGGTTCTGTGGGTTCAGAAAATCTTGCAGGCATGACTCCTGGTGAAAAATACAGGCTCTGTAGGGCCCAGGATTCATGTTTGAGGCATGGATGGTTTTAAGCCCATGCAGTTTTGAGAATCACAGGGCATTGATGCAGGCCAGCGGTGGAAGCACGGGGTATGTGGTCTGGAGGCTGGGTGTGGAGGAAATCTCTGTTTAAGGCCTGATGAGACCTTCATACACACTGGTGTTATTGGAGAGTGTCAATCCTGGCTCCAAGAGACAACCCTGTCCCCAGCCCCCAAATCAGAACCCTTAACTGCAATGTACTTCCCTTTGTGCCTGGGTTACCAGGGCATTTAGAAGTAAAATTAGTGTCCAGCTAGTGACTAAATGTTTCAGGTTTCTGCATTGTCTATTTCTTGGGAGGGCTTTCTTTGATCCTTGTTAAGACTGCTAAAACAGAAAGAGAACTGACATGGCCTAGAATTCTAAAGTACACCTCAGAATTAAATGCTTCTCTCAATGAGTGGCTCTTTGTGAGATGCTAAAGAGGAAAAGTCCTTGGCCAAGACCCAAAGGATTAGGAAGGGGTTCTTTACCCTGTGCCTGGCATGCTGCTTCCTGCATCTTCAGGCCCTCTGCTTATATCATACTTCTTCTGATGTGGAAGCTGGAATGAACTTATATCCTGAGAACTTCTAGGGCTCTTTAAAACTTTATTTGCCCCCAAAAGGGCATCCATTTGTTCATCTCTCTGTGTATCTTCCCTCTCTCCCTTTTTTTCCCTTGTTCCAACCATCATCATCCACCCATCCACCCATCCACCCATCCATCCACCCATCCACCCATCCATCCATCCATCCATCCATCCACCCATCCATCCACCCATCCATAATCCATCCATCCATAATTCATCCATCTGTCCATTTATCATCTATTCATCCACCTGCCTACCCACCCATCTATTCATCATCATCCACCAATCCATCCATCCACCAATCCATCCATCATCCCTCCCTCCCTCCATCCATCCATCTGTTTATCATCTGTTCGTTCATCCACCCATCCACCAATCCATCCATCCATCCACCCATCCACCCATCCATCCACCCATCCACCCATCCATCCTTGTCTATCGATCCCTCTCTTTCCCTCCCTCCGTCTCTCTACCCCATTTCACTCTCTTAACAAACACTGAACAATGGACCTGGAATAGGCTAAGAAGTAAGTTTCTGCCTTCCAGCAGCCTCATATCCAACAGGAGGATATTTATCTGTAGGAAAGTGCAGGAGGTGTTAGACAGTTAGAGGAGTCCATCTTGGGTTAAGAAGCGTAGGCTTTGGGGACAGGTTAAGTTAAAGTCCTGGCTCTGCTGCTAACTGACCTTGAGCACACACTATTTACCTCTCTGTGTGTTTTTTTTTTTTTGGTCTTTTTGAGACAGGGTCTCACTATGCAGTTCAGGCTGGCCTTAAGCTCACTTTGTAGCTCAGGATGGTCTCGAACTCACAACCATCCTCCTGCCTCAGTCTCCCGAGTGCTGGGATTACAGGCATGTGCCACCATGCCCGGCAACCTCTCTGTGTTTGAGGCTTCTTATCTGTACGAGGACAGAGCATCATGCCCTCCTCAGGAGGTGACTGCTCTGCTGATCTGTTCATTGCTGCATAATCAAATCCCCAAGTGATGTTATAATCATGAGCCTCAGTTACTTGGGATGTTTCTCCATGTGGTGTCCCCTGAGGTTACTTGGCAACACTGAGCTGGCCTGAATGGGCCAAGATGACTTCAGACACGTCTGCTGCCTTGGCTGGAATAGGTGAAAGGCTGGGTTCACCTGAGACTGTAAACCAGAGCCCTCACAGGTGGTCTCTGTCTCCGGCATGGCTGTCCACACTCATCATACTGTGCTCCATCCCAGGGATCCCAGGAGTCTACCCAGCAGTGGAGGGAGGTGGCTGGTCTGTAGACCTGATCCCCAAGTGGGCTCAGCACCCTTCCACCACATCCTACTGGCTGGAGTGGACACGGGACAGCAGGGGCTGCCAGGACTTGAGGGGAAAGAAGCCAGAACCATCTTCCTAGTGGACCGAGAGGCCTAGTGACCACAGTCACATGAAAATGGATGAGTTTGCCTACCAGAGGCAGCCAGAGCAGTGACTGGAGAGTGGGCACCCTGCATAGATGTCCTTGTGCCCACATCCATCTTAACACTATTTAGAGGGCCCTGGGTTTTCTAATTCCAGGTAGGGAACCAAGTAACTGGCTCAAAATGACAGCTCTCAGTCTCTTCTAGGATGTCCCCTGACAGCCTGGTGGGGACGCAGGCACCTGTCTCGGATACAAGCCCAGCTCTGAACATCTTCCATACGAGTCCTGGGCTCACGGAGCCCACTGCACAGGCAGCACATCCTCCCTAGGCTGCTCGCTGGGCTCGCCCTCCCACAGACTAATTGGAAAGGGCCATTTCAACTTCTTAGCAGAAAATGGAGTTTTTCTTTCCTTGATGTTGTGATTTGACTGGGAGTTAGGAAAGCATCAGTAGAATCCTAAACATGTACTTTACAAAATCAAGTCTTCGCCTGGGCCTGGTGCGAGCCGGGCGCTGCTTTTGTGGGAGAGAGATAAAACACACTGATGCGTGTCCGCCCGCTGTGAGCGCGGCGGCTCCAGCATCTCAGGGATGCCTCCCCGTGCCAGGGCTGTGGCTTTGCCCGCTGTGAGCGCGGCGGCTCCAGCATCTCAGGGATGCCTCCCCGTGCCAGGGCTGTGGCTCTGCCCGCTGTGAGCGCGGCGGCTCCAGCATCTCAGGGATGCCTCCCCGTGCCAGGGCTGTGGCTCTGCCCGCTGTGAGCGCGGCGGCTCCAGCATCTCAGGGATGCCTCCCCGTGCCAGGGCTGTGGCTCCAGCCGCTGTGAGCGCGGCGGCTCCAGCATCTCAGGGATGCCTCCCCGTGCCAGGGCTGTGGCTCCGCCCGCTGTGAGCGCGGCGGCTCCAGCATCTCAGGGATGCCTCCCCATGCTAGGGCTGTGGCTCTGCCCGCTGTGAGCGTGGCGGCTCCAGCATCTCAGGGATGCCTCCCCGTGCCAGGGCTGTGGCTCCAGCCGCTGTGAGCGCGGCGGCTCCAGCATCTCAGGGATGCCTCCCCGTGCCAGGGCTGTGGCTCTGGCCAGGAGCAGCCCCCGCCCCCGCCCAGCTGGATGGGGATGAGCCTCACGCCATGCGCGGCCCAGGCTGAGAAGGGTTGGGAGGGGAGCCTGAGGTTGGTGCCACCACCTGGGGCCCACCTGCCGCTGCCAGCGTGGATCCAAGCACACATCGTGTCATCATGTCCTCACCAGTAGGGGTGCCAAGAGGTCGATTTTATCCCCTTTTATGGTTGGAGGTCCTGGAGCCCAGAAAGTGTGGCCAGATGCCCAAGATCGTGTCTATAGTGAGGGGAGAGATGCAGTCTTACCTTATAGATAGCGGGGTCTCCCCCACTCCTGTCACTGCATTCATTACTGATTCTGTCATGGTTTGGGGTTTTTGTAAGGGGAACAATATAATACCAGACACACTTTATAATATTGTTTTATAAGGAATCGCCCAAAGAATCATATACAAAGTGTGCAGGAAATCTGTCCACACAGTAAGACCCAAAGAATCCAGCTGAGGGCCTGGATGCTAATATCCTGCTAGAGCTCATAGCAATGCCTCCTACAAGTCCAGCTGGAGGCCTAGAGCCCACAATGAAGCCTCATGCAAGCCCTCCTTATGGATGTGTGCTAGACAGGCTCCAAGGTCAGTGGTGGAAACTAGGAAGTCTATGCCAATGAAATGAAGGGTCTGTGCTAGCAGGATTAAGGGTCTGCACTGCAGCCAGGAAGCAACAGTCAAGGTAAGCACCAGAGCTCCCCCAAAAGTGCCACAGCCATCCTCAGCAACAGTGAGGTCCCGAGCTCCTCCAGCAGTGAGGAAAGCTGAGTTCCCATCCGGGAAGCTAAGGCGACAAGCTTCTCCATGAGGCTGAGCAGGGCACCATCTTCTCCTCCAGATCCAGGAAGAGATGCCCAAGATGAGGACCAGAGCTCCCCTCAAAATGAACCATAGCCATTCTCAGCGACAACAAAGGTCCCAAGCTCCCCCAGTGACAAGAACAGCCAAGTTCATCAAGAAAGCCAGCATGACAATGTCACCAGCAGAACAGCCCAGGAGAAACAACAGCTTCCAACAGCTCCAGCTGCTTCTCCAAACAGCTTCCTAAGGGCCTGTCATGGTTTGTGTCTAGTTGTTTCCCCAGAGCCTCACGCAGTCATGGTGTGGAAACTTCTAGAGTTGGAGATTAACTCATGATCCACTGGGATGATGGGTCTTAGTACTGCTGGGATTCTGGGTGTGAGTGCTACATCCAGCGTGGGGTGGAGAGCCTGAATGCAATTTAAGAGAGGTACACTTCCTGTCTGTTGCGTTGCTGCTGCCACTTCATTTTGCTCTCGCTCTTTGCCTCCATCATGAACGGCTGCCCTCCGCCATGTGCCAGTCTGCCGAGGAGCCAGCCAAGTATGGACTGAAACCTCCATTAACTGTCAGCTAAATGAACCTTTCCTTCCTTCATTTCGAGTGTCAGGTATTTGTCCCAGCAGTAAGAGAAGAGTAACTGAGACACAGCCTCTTAGCAGCTTCTCCAGTGCTCCCTGTTGTGCTCCTGCACCCAGCACCACACTAGTTCAGTTCAGCTGACTGTATCAAGCCGACCACCAGTTGGCGTCTGAGGGGACCCTAGACCTCATGGGACTCCGTACTGTGGGACCCACGATGCTTCCACAGCTTGGCTGGTGGCTGCTTAGGAAAGACCCCACACATGGCAGACACTGAGACAGTGTGACTCCAAAGCCCAGGTGGAGAGGATGGGTGTGCAGGGGGCCAGGAAGAGAGCCTCAGGGAGGGAGGGAGGGACCAAGGAGGGACTGTGGCGGCACTTGGGCCCCAGGCCCTGCTGGCTCACATTGTGGCCATGACATGAAGTCACTGTCACATGCACCTAGAAAAGTCTCCTCTCTGCCCCTTCTCTGTTCAGAGTTGTGAGATTATGTGTCTATGCTTTCTAAAGTTCATTTTAGTGCAGAGTCTCTGGGTATTGACCTGGTCTGCTCTGTACAGCTGCATATGTTGTACACTGCACAACTACACACAGGCACGACTCCAAAGCTGTAATGGGTGCTGTACACTGTGCTGGCCTTAGATCCTGGAAGTGGGGGTGTGGATGGGAGGAAGGGAAGGGAGAACACGAGAGTGGAGGGGGAAAGGTAGTGGCTAGCGCCTACTCTTCTCCCCAGTGCAGAGGAAGATCCATACTACTGCAAGGAGGAACCAGAGGTGTGGGACCCACAGGGGGAGACTTGGGATGATTTGGGATGACACGCTCCCCTCCTCTGGTCATGCAGATTATTACTCTGATTCGCAGACAGAGCTGGTACCCTACGGACAAGCTCCTTTCCTGCGGGACATCTCCCTTGCACCCCCAGACCTCGATAAGCCACGACTAGTGCAGCTGTCTTCTCCGAGGAGTCCTGGGTTTTTGCCCTGCCATTTTTCAGGGCTGCAATAGCGGCCAATCAAACAGCTCACGTCTCCTGATGATCGGCTGAGCTGAGCTGACACCATGAGAACTGAGCCGGCCCAGATGTCTGAGCTCTCTCCTATTTGTCTTGACTGCTGCAGGATCGAGTTTAAACTAAGCAGCAGAACTGAATTTGGACCAATCAGAGGCTTGAGTTTGGGCCAATCACAGCCTGCCACTGTTATGTAAGCAGAGCTTCTCTCGCACTTGTCTGGTTGGTCTGGAAGGGCTCTTTCCGGTGGACTGATGTCCTTTTTGGATCCTATTCAAATAAATTCTCCCTCCAATGGTTCTGGCTGTAAATCTCTTCTTGATTTATGTCTTGGATGACATGGGCTCAAAAGATTGGCTAAACCTAGTTGGGATTTTTACTTTACATAGTATGGACCAGTGGTCACATTTAAAAGACCTGTAAACACTAGAGGCTGTTAAGCCTGACCAGTGATACATCAGGTAACTGAGATCAGCGAGGATTACCATAGACAAGATCCCCAGCTTGGTCACTGCTTTCCTGTTCCATGGCACAGATTCAGAGAAGTCAGTGTGGGCAATGCTCTAGATCCAATCCTGGATTTACAAGCAGGGTGCAGAGAAGGCCTGTCATTGTCACATCCGCATGGGTGGGCCTCAAGAGCCACCCTGGGAAGCCACACTGACCCACTGCAGAAGTCTGTCAAGTTATTTAACCTCTGAGGTCCTCAGTTTCCCCACTGCAAACAAAGACAAGAGTTTATACTTTGCAGGGTTGAAGCAAGATAGCTAACACTTGTTTGCTATGTCAGGATGGGTGACAATTACAATCTGAAGGGGTGACAGTGGTGCTTGCTATGCAGGTGCTGGCTGCATTTTTAGGTGATCTATCGCATTTAATCGCTATCTCCTTTAATCCTCTTGGCTCCGCGAGGAAGGTGTGTTAGAAGCCCCATCCCTTAGACGAGGACTCTAAAGTTCAAAGAAGCCACTTGGTTCTCCTAGAGCCTTCTAGAGACCATACTTCCCAGCATGGGTGCATTTTTCTGTTGCCACAGAGGCTGGGACCACTGGTGGGGGCAGGGATGCTTACGAGTGCTACTCCCGTGCCACAGCGGTGTGTGGTCTGCAGCACATGGCCTAGGCATGTCCTGGAGAAGCATCGGCCTTGGGTGTGACAAGTACCCCTGCCTTGAGAATCCCCCCTCTGGGTTCTGACCCTGCACATCAGGGCAGAGCCAGGAGAGCAGCCCAGCCCTCACCTTCAGCCCCAGCACCTTCTCCCTGGGGAGCCCAGGGCACTGTCCATACATCCTTCCAGGGTAGCCAGCTGGTGGGCAGAGTGCTGTCCCCTGAGTGCCCTCCCAGGAGGGGCTCCCTGACCACACTGTAGCCCATCACCTTTGATCGGATTCTCAGATACCAGTGCCCACAGCCACCTCCCAAATGAGAAGGCGTCAGCAGTGACATTTCTGCTCTCCATAGCTGTAATTAATAACTGTAATTAATCTGGTGCACTTAGTCAAATAGCACAGGCCTAATTGGCAGCCACCCCTTTCCCTTTCTGATTGAGATGATGCGTGCTCTCCTTGGGCCTGCAGCGCCTGTGGTTCGCTCAGTGGGACCTGTTGCAGGAGGCTTCTGCACAGCTATTTTAACATGACATCTGGGAGGCAAAGCCGAGTGAAGTGCAAGCCAGAGCAAGCATCCCGGGTCCTAGGCCAGGGAGTGGAGCAGATCTACTTAACCCTTGGCTTACAGTGATCGAGGGTGGCAATATAGCTCAGTGGTCTAAGTGCCTGCTTAGGCAAGTGTAGGGACCGGGGTTCGATCTCTGGTACCACATGCCATGTTGGCCCTGCCCCTGGGCACAATGAGTGGGCCACCGAGACTGGGTGTGGTGGCACACACCTGTAATCCCAGTGCTAGGGAGGCTGAAAACAGGAGGATCACTATCAGTCCAAGCTGGGTAGTGAGACCCTGTACCAAATACATTAAAAAAAAGAAGATGCCTCAGGGTTTATTCCAGCTCCTGAGGCACCCAAGGCAGCTGCACCCCACCCTGTCCACTCATCAGATGTGACAGAAATGAGAGAAGGCTGCTGCCCTCTTCCTCTTTCTCCCCCTGGGGCTTGTCGGCATATCTGTGGCCTCCGTGTACTTGTGCCACAGGTGGACTCTGGAGCATCCAGCTCTTTCCATGACTGGGCTGGTAAAGAGCAAATTTAGGGGGAAAAAATCTCTTTGCCCTAGGATCAGTGAATGGGGCCCTATAAATCAGATGAACAACAGACAGACACACAGAAAAAAAAAGAGCAACAGTCACTTGCAGAACTCACACCAGGAGTTAGAGCTGGGGTTTACAGAGGATCTTAGCAAAGGACAATCGATTATCCATAGGAAAAAAAAAAATTACTCTGGGCCTCCCGGGATGGCTGATTGTGGGGTTGATTGTGTAGAGTCCTCATGGGGGCCTTTGGGCTCCAGGGGTAAAGCCCCATCCTCCTCTGGTTCAGGAGGCATGTCTTGGGAGTCCACACACGGGAGCTTATGTTTTGTCTTCCATCTTCTTGGAGAGGCCAGAGAGCTCATTTTACCATTTCTCTTGTCACCAAATGATCCTGATACCAGAGGTATGTTTTGGGTGACATACTCAGAACCCCTCCAAAGAGAGCCACCTGTAAGATTTCCTCACTCCTCCTGTCTGAGGGCCTGAGCCTCTACCTTGGCAGGGTCATTTCTCTGGGGTCTGGCAGTGGTAGGTGAGGGGCCCTTTGCTCTAAGTTCTCTTTTGACACCAATTAGAATGCCTTCTCCTGAAAATCAGGGGACACTGCATTTGGCCAGCATAGAGAATGTTGCATTTATTGGCTTACCAATGGAAAAGTCTGGAGATACTGCCTTCAGGCCGTATCAGGAGCTCCCACTGCAGGCCCCCATGAGGAGTCTACACAGACAACCCTACAACCGGCCATCTGCAGGACTCTGGTCCTATTTCTTATTTCTCTGCAAATCCCTTGGCTCTGCACTACTCCCAAGTCAGCTCTGTCTTCTGGCCACCGGCTCTGAAGCACGACAGTGACCGCAGCCCTGCCCTGCACAGGCTGATGTCCCATAGAGAACGTCCCAGCAAGGGCCTCACGACCGCATCACCTCCTCCCGCAAGTCACCGTGGGCCACAGCTGCCACACTCCACCTCCTCATCACTCCCAAGTCCCATAGGGGACAAGGGGTAAAAAGCAGGAGCCCAGGGGGAGCCCGGGGCTGTCACCTAGGAGGGTGTAAAAAAGCAGGTCGGGAAAGCAGCCGGCTCTCGCTTCCTGCGAGTCAGCATCCGCCAGTCTCCAGGAGCTGAGTGCACAGCCGGCAAAGCAGTCAACTCTGACCCATAGGCAGAAGCGCGTGTTTTTGCAGACAATTCTGCAGGAGCAGAGCTCGGACCGTGCTTGTGGCATATGCTCTGCAGCTGCTTTTGTGCACAATAGCATGGCTGAGCATTTGAAACACAGCCTGTATGACATAAAACATGAACTGTTTGCTGTCCAGGGCTTTACTGAAACATGTTGGTAGCCCCTGAGACAGAATGTCACGATGGAAGGCAACTCAGACATTCTGTACCTCCATGTCTTTCACCTCCCAGGCAGAAATTGCTCCCCAACCTCATCCTGGTAGCAGAGCTTGCAGTGAGGGCAGACTGGGGTCGGAGCTCTCCCTACTCATTGCCAGCCAACATCTCAGCTGTGGGCGTCACCCAGGGCACTCTAGGACCTAGGATGGGGTGAGGAGCCTGGAGGGCTCAGGAGAGGGCAGTGCAGCTGCTCAAGTCACTGAAGACAGCCGTCACCTTCGTTAAGGTAGCAGGAGCTCCAGCAGATCATCCTCAGCTACCCAGGCTCAGCCTGCACGGCTGGCCAGGTGGCCAGGGTGTTCCTGACACCCAGAGCTTGAACCCCAGCAGCAAGACTGTCTCCAGGCAGCCCTGACCCCTACTCTTCAGCCAGCCCTTGCCCTTCATCACCTCCCCCCCCCAGGCTGCCCAGAAAAGGGCATTGGCTTCAGTGGAGACTGAACTGGAGATTGAACCCAGAAACTCCCCCGTGTTAGGCAAGCACTCTATCTCTGAGCTACACCCCAAGCCCTTTCTATTTTGAGTCAGGTTCTTCTTAACTTGCTCTATTGCTCAGCTTGGGCTCAAACTTGCAACCCTCCTGCCTCAGTCTCCCTAAACTGAGGGATGGGAGACCCAGTAGCTGCAGCAGCATCGAACAATACCATCATGGCAAGGGAGGCAGGACCTCAGGTCATGTGGGGGCAGTGAGACACAGCTGCCAGCCTGGGCCTCACTTTCTTCACTTGAAGAAGGAAGAGATTGGCCTTCAAGCTCTCCAAGGCCCCTTTCTACTCTATGAAATCAGCTTCGGGTCAAGTCTGGGGTCTCACAGGGTCTGCTCTGTGGATCAAAAGTCTGGGACTAGGGTGTAACCCAACCAGAGAGCCCAGCCCCAGGCTCTGCAGCTCCAGCCTGCTTCCTGCTCAGGCACTCAGCACCAGCTCTGAGCACTGGGCCCCTCGCTGTGCCAGTGCTCAGGGAGTGCTAGGCTTGTGCTGGGGCTCCTGGGTCTGGACACTGTGCCCTTGTGGCCCCCAGAGCCCTGCGCTAGGCCCCCATCTCTGCCTCCCTCCAGAAGGACTGGTCCCGGCTGGGAGCCAGGCCAACCGGGCGTGAACCATCTGCTAAACAATCGACATCCATCAGCTGATGGATGAGTCCTAAGGAAATCAGCAAACTCATTTAAAAAACCAACCACCCAGAATTTCCTCAAGTCCTTTTCCTGCCCCATCTGTGCCCAGACTGACGACCTTGAAGAGGTCCCTTGTCTTGCTGCAAATTATTGCTAAGAAAATCTATGGTCAATTAAACAAGCAAATGTTCCCCTTGCACTTTTTCCATTCTCTCTCTTAAATAAGCTCCTGTCTGACCTGCAGGAGAAGACACTGGACTCTCAGCTCTTCTCTCATTGAGCTGGACCTTTCCCCCCAGAGGGCACAGACACCAGGGCTTGGTTATTAAATCAGCAAAGCCCAAATGCTCCCAAGATGAACTCCTGATGGCACAAGAGCAGCAATTACCTTGGAGACTTCCAAGTGGTGCAAATCACGGGGGAACATCCACAGCACAAAGAGCCCTGGCAAAGGCAGCCCGTCGGGCCATTCAGTGGTTTATCACTGAGATGCTAAAACAGGGCTTCCATGGAGGGGGGGGGGCGGTGCAGCAGCTGAGAGAGAGGGGAGCATTCTCCTCACTTTAGCCAGAGAAAGTCCCAGGGACACTGCATTTCTGAGTTGTAGATTCTTGCTCTTTAACCATTTTTAGCCAGTGTAAAGGAACAGAGAGACCAACCTCTGTCTATGGGGTCGTAGCCATGGATGCAGTCAAATGCAGATTGATATATATATATATATGAATATTTATAATACATATGCATATTGATAATATATATGCATATTTATAAAACATACATGTATTTATTATATACATGTATACATATATATATTTATATTTATAGATTTATAGATTGCATCTCTCCTGGGCATGTATGAGCTTTTCATTCTTGTCACTATTTCCTAAACATGATGACAACTACTAAGCAGCCTTTTTACCACGTCTGGTGCCACACGCAACCTGGAGATGGTTTTCGGTTTGCAGGAGGATGTGTGTACGCCACTCACAAACACTTTGTGGTTTTGTGCAGTCAGCACGGGCATCTGCAGACTTGGGAGTCTGTGAGGCATCCTGGAGCTAAGCAGGGGTGGCTGTATCCAGAAGGGGTTGGGGCCGGATGCAGGCAAATCCAGAGAGGCCTGCAGGTGGGGGACACAAGCTGGGGGACGTCAGCCTTGCTCATCCCTTGGCTAAGCATCCTGTGCACACAGTGCAGAGGGTGGGGCCAGCAGGACCCAGCGCCCGGGTGTGAGGGGATCCCACTGGGACCTTTGTGAGCCAGCCCTGTTTCTCCCACGCAACATAGGCAAGGCCCAGAGTGATCACTACCAAGCCTTAGTGGACAAAACCAGGAGGGCTACTGAATATGCAGATTGTCGGCCCTGGGGCCAGAAGCCTGGCTCCAGACCCCTTGTACCCAGCACACTATGAGAGTCCTTGCTTCCCTGGGGTAAGTAGCCTAGAGTCATTTGGGATTTACATGCTCTTCCCCAAATAAGTGCATGAATTTATGACCTTTATAGATGCGATACTGAGAGCCAGATTGTTGAGAAAATGAAGGAATATTTTTTCATTACCATAAAAATAAGTATCAATGGAAATGTTCATATTTTATTCCTGCCTCCTAAATTGCTTTTCAGGTATGTGCTCTGCAGTTGGGAAGCCTCAGCCTCAAGACAGAATAGGAGCTTCAGCCAGCGAGGACTTCCGGACCCACCCCCTAGCTGCCCCGCCCATATTTCAGCCCCACCAGCAGAGCATGAGGACCAAGCCACGCAGAATCAGGTCAAGACTCCAAGACCCCTTCCCTCCTCCAATAGTTCCTCATGATTTTCTTCCCTTGGAGGGCCATACCCACCTGCCTCTTGGGTGGTCCGAGAGGCTACATACCCTCAGATACATGGTTCACTGTTTGCCACAGTAGCAGCCGGCTATCTCTCTAATCTTTAACTCCTGCCAAGGTGCTGGGAATCAGGAGAGGTGATCTAGCAGTGGCTCATATTTCCAGCGACATGCTTCCTCGCCTGTAAATGAGAGAGTTGGACAGAACAGTGACGCAGGCCCCTTCCTTCTCTATCAGGTCAGGGTGGAGAACCAGAGCACATGGCAGTGCTTGAGAAGGACCAGAAAGGGGGCACAAGCTGGTCGGTTAGGTCAGTCTACCAACAAGGCCTTTCTACCCAAAGGAGTCCTGAGAAAGCCCGGGACCCCTCAAGTAAAGGCAGTAAGACTTTTGGCTTTGACTCCTAAGGCAGGGTCAATGGTCCCTGGTAGTCATTATTACTTAACCTTTGCTGCTTTTTTCAAAAACACAGGTCTGATTTGCATAATTCCTGTGGAGCCTACTATAGGTGCTGTGATGGCTCATTGCCACTGTCCCCTGACAGGATTAAGGGGATGATTAGATTTGCTTGGGCTCCAGCCCACTGGTGACCTGCTAGCGGAATGGGCTGTTAGGAGGTAGGGGCTGGCTTACAAGGGCTTGGCCTTGGAGATCATATGTGGTCATCAGCCCCTTCCTCTCTGGTTCTTTCCATTTCTTTCTGTTTTCTGGCTGCTAACAGGTAAGTAGCTCTCCTCTGTCCCCACCCCACTTTGCCCATTGACCATGGACTGAAACCTCAGCAGCCATGACCCTGAATACTTCCAGTCTTCCTTTCAATGGTTCATGCCAGGCATTTTGGCCCAAGGATGGAAAGATGCCAAACACACACAGAGCCTGAAATAGATTTGGTTTTGTTTTCCAAATTAGAGCCATGCATGAACTTTAGTAGTTGGAGCACAGAACAATCAAAAGTGCTCTTCATGCTTTTTTTGTGCCAGGGGTCTGTGTGTGTGTGTGTGTGTGTGTGTGTGTGTGTGTGTGTGTGTGTGTGTGAGAGTGTACACATGTCCCGGTTGTTGTCCTCCAGCCAAATGGCTCTGGCTGCTGCAGGGGACAAAAGGTAGGCATGCATCTGGGTGAGCTGAGCAAGGTTGATGGGGAGGAGAGCTGCTGTGCTGGGCCACTGGGAAACCACTGGCGTAGGACCAACAGTGAGAGGCAGGAAGATCACAGGGACACAGTCAGGGGTCACATAGCAAAGGCCACCTTAGGGGAGCAGTGGCCTTGGATAAGGGACGTTTGAGGAAGGAATCAAGGGGACAAGAACCCCTCTCCCTCTGTCTCCCCTCTCTCCCTCCCCTGCTGCAGCATGAGCCTGGGCAGGGATGAGGCCATGCAGTTAGGAGGCTCAAGGCCACACCTGCAAGCTCCTAAGGTAGAGGGCTGTGCACCCCGAGGGGCAGAGGGACAAGTGGTGGTACACAGAGATGCAAAAATCATTGCTTACCATAGATTACACCCAACATACTCAAAAGCCATTGTCTCTAGAGGCTTGGTGGTATCTAGAGCCATTCTGGGCTCAGTGTCATCCAGAGTGTGGCTAGAATCTTGGCTCTGCCACTTAAAAGCAGTCTGACCTTGGATAGGCTGCTTAACCCACCTCGGCTGTAGCTTGGACACATGTAAGAAGAGAGGATAATGCTGACTCAAGGTTTATCCTGAGGATTAGAGCTAATAATCAAGAAGTGGCTGGCAAACAGAGTGCTCTATAGGGACTGCCTTAATCCTGGGTACTAAGTGTCATGATGGGAATGACTTACGGAGGACAGGCTGGCCAGTCTCTGTTTCCTTGGGGTCACCACAAGAGTGGGTGGCCCTACTTCTCTGGCCACCCTTTCTACCTTGTCTTTGGTTACTGCATTCTGTCTGCAGGTGATTATGGATGGAATGATTTATAAATTACAAGGTGTTTATTGCTCCTCAAGTAAGTGTCAATGAAAATACTGAGAAATCAAACAGTAAGAAGGAGAGAAGCCCAGGGAAGGGATCAGAGCCCGGGTAGAAGCGGTTTATCCGAAGCCCGAGGATGGTGAGTGTTTTCTCTGTGTACTTATCACAGAAGCGGCAGCATCTATAAACAAAGGGCCTGGTCTGGCTTGGAGAGAAACAGGCCCCACAGCAATGTGGGGTAAAGCCCTGTGCCCCTACCCCTTCTCAGGGACCCCATCCAGAGGTTCCTACCCATACCTGATCACCCCTGACCCCAACCCTCTATCAATTTCTTTGTTTTTGTTTTTTGTTTTTTTTGGAACTGGGGATTGAACTCAGGCCCTTGCTTTTGCCAGGGAAGTGCTTACTCTACTGAGCCATTTCCCTGGCCCCAGCCTATCAAATTCTTTGATCCCATCTGTGCTGCAGAATTGCTACTTGGTAAGGGTCAGTCTCTGTGTCACCAGCCTTGTGCTTTGGGGGCACTCCTAAGGAAAAGCGAAGGGCTCCTCAAACACCCACACTTATGCTATTGTGACAGTCCATCTGATAGCCAAGACAGCTGCCACGCAGCTAAGGGGCAGGGATTGCCTTACAGGCGACTCCGATGGACAAACACGCTTCATGTCTCAGGTGGGATGGAGTGAGACAGCCGATGTCTGCCTGCTGCGGGGATGAACAGCAACTTAGGAATCATTCATTTCTGGAAGTTCCCCTTTAATATTTTGGGAATAAGTTTGACTGCGAATAACTAAAACTCTGGAAAGTACAGAGTTTTTTTTTGGGGGGGGGACTGTTGTCTTTTTTCCTTTCTGTTGTCTTTATAACCTACGGTGGCTTCCCTTTTGTCTAATAATTCTAGCCTATGGTGCAGGCTTCCGTAAAGGACTGCCTCTCACAGGAACTTCAGTTTCCTACCCGGAGAAAGGGCACGTGGCCCCCCACCTTTCGAAGTGGCTGCGCAGCCAAGACGCAGGCGTGTGGAGTCGGGGCGGGGTCTGGTGGCCTTGGGCATGTCTTGCTCCCGTAACCGTGAAGCCTCCTTTTGTGCAGGTGCAGTGCTGTCTCTGGGAAGAGGTCAGCGGGTGTGCGAGGACGCAGCCTCTGTGATTGAATGCTGTTGAAGCCACAGCCGGCAACCCGTGCTTTCGCTAAGCAACACTAGCGATTATGCCCAGTGCTCAGCCCTGAAGAAAGCACAGAGGAGCCGGCTGTGCTGGAGCCTTCGGCCCTGGGATGATTTGCATTAAAGCTTAGGGTAGCCGAGCTGGTGTACAGTCACACACACACCACACGGCGTGCATGCTCGAGAGGTCGTGGATCAGGCTGTCACTGGGGCTTTGGTAGCAGATGAAGAGGATCAGGCTGCCAGCCAGAGCGCTGCCTTGAAAAGGGTGACAGTGCGGCAGCACAGAGGCCATCCTCTAAGTGAGCCAATGCCCGTCCTGGCTGCCGGCTGCGGACGCTGTCTAGAGCTGAATCTCTCAGGCTGGGCTCTCGGCCAAGCTTTGCCGCTTTCCAGCTGGGTGGCCTCTGGCAAGACAGCTAGCATCCCTGTGCCTTGGTTTCCTTAATTAAAAATGGGGAGGAAATGTGTTGTGATGAAGCTGTTGTTGAGGTCCTCTGTCACCGTCACCGCCTTCCTTGTCTCTGTCACCACACAGCTTTCTCTTGGTCCTTTTCTCAGAAACACAAGTTGTGCAGTGAGCAGAGTCCTGGATCCAGGAAGTGAGAACACTACTTATTATTGTTCTCGTTTTATATGTCATTCCTTATAGGACTAGAGTCCATGGAAACCTTGGGTAGGGAAATTGAGGCAAGGTGGGTGCACAAAAGTTTTCAGGTGGTCCGCTGGAGTTTCCAGGTGTGGCTGTTACTCTGGCCCTGAGCTCGCTAAGAACAGGACAGGCTGTAAGCTGCCCAGTCAAATGTAGTCAGTTGCCATGTGGATGAACTTCACCAGTAGAAGGCTGGTAAAGAAAGCAGGCCCAAGAGTATGCGCTGTGTGCTTCCACTGATATGAATCCAAACCCAAAATTGAATGCAAGCTGTTAGAAGTCAGGAGTATGACCATGTATGACTAGAAAGATGGCAGAGAAAGGTCTTGGAGGTCTGACGCTCTTGGCCTTGGCCTGGGTATAGGTGACATGGGTGTGTTCAGTTATAAATCCACCTAGGTATGCATTTATGCTACATGTTTATGAATCTGTGTGTGTGTGTGTGTGTGTGTGTGTGTGTGTGTGTGTTGTGAAAAATTTAAAGTACAAGCAGTTACTTGGTTGGAGTATAGCTGTTCAGTGGACTGGAGTGTGTGAGAAGGGCTCGCTTTTCTTAGCAGAAGCAAACATCTGATTTTCATGAAATGAGTTCCCCTCACCAAGACTCTGCTAATGGCTGTACAAGTTTCCCTCCTGGCCCTCCTGGGACAAGACCAGTACTTGTAGTCCCTCATACCTAGATGTCCTCCCAAATCCTCATGGACTCATTGGAGGGGCTTTGGGGGGATGGGGGGATTGTGGGTGTGTGACACTGGGATTAAGAATGTGTGTTACTGAATTTAACCATGGATTAGAATTAGGATAGCTCTGGCGTGGCTGACTGGATTTGGTGAGGACAGAAAGCCCACCGTGGGTGCAGGGGCACCACCCAAAAGGCTTATAGCTGGAGGGATCAAGGGAACAGCAGGCTTCTTGCTGCCTGCTGCCACCTGCCTGCCTTGCCAAGGGCTGTTTCTGCTCTGCCTCTGCTCTGTACCATGCCACCTGCCTCAGAGCCATTAGCTATGGACCGAAGCCTCTACAAACCATGAGCTGAAACAAACCTTTCTTCCTTTAACCTTGGGTGTCAGATAGTTTGTCTCAGCAACCAGAAAAGCCACGGAATCAGCTCCCCACTTTTACTTTTCAGCAACTGAGTCTGAGCGGCTTCCTGCACCCCCAGAGATGTTCAGATTTGTGTTGGTGCCCTCCAGCCCTCACGCACAGAGCACAGAGTCTGGGACACAGGGGGTGCTTGGGCAAAGCTGGAGGGAGGGACAGCAGCAGGCAGGGAGGCCTGCACGCCATGACAGTATGGCCGTCACCAGCCTTGGCACCCTGAGATCGTCTCTGTGTCTCCTCCCCAGCTCCTAGTGCATGCCCAGGCAAGCAGTGTGTAACTGCTTTAGTTGCCAGGTCCAAAGGCTTCCGTCACCCGAGCTTTCTTGCTGCACCCCTGCGTGGCTGCCCCTTCCCGCCCGACTGGCTTCCTTGTCTCCCCAGCAGTCACAGCTGTGTCTGTGTTCACACTCTCCCTGCTCCTTTTGGGAAGATCTGCAGGCACCCTGGGGCTCTAGATGGCATCCTGGGGCAATGTCACCCTCTTCTGGCTTGGCAAGCTCTTCGCCTCCCCTGGGCTTGTCAGGGCCATGGCTCTCCAGCCCAGTGGGAGGATCGTGTCTTTATCCGCTGCTTGTATTACACTGAGTCAACACTCAATGAATAATGAATTATGGTTATAATAACTGGGGGAAATTTATGCTTGTGCATCTACAAGCTCCCAAACACAGAGGGAAGCTCTCTGTGAATTACACCCTGGGATTAGCGGGCGAATAACACAGGCGTCTTCTCCAGAGACCTTGACATCAACTCATTTAAATTAATAAATCCACTTTTCTCGGTGCCTGAGTAACAGGCATATTTATGTGCCTTAGAATTGGCCGAAATATGTAAGTGAGGGTGCAAAACAATGAGAGCTCCTTCTTCACACAGAGATTTTGGGGCACTGCATGTATAAAATGCTTTGAAATCTTCAGGTTGCCAATAACCAATTTGACCAATGGTTTACTTTTTTTGTTAAATTAATTTTATTGAGAAAAAAATAGCAATAAGACAGTTTCAAAACATGTTAGTAGGACAGTTACAATAATTAATACATTGCATATTGTTGTCTTCATAGTTGTTATTCGTAGTACAAGATGCAGACATGATATCTAAATACTGTTAGTGCAAGTATTTCTTCTCATTGAACTAAGAGAAAGTAGCATATATCTAACATAACATGTACATACAGATATATATTTTTTTCACTACAAAATGGTCCTTCATTTATATCCCCCTTTTTTGTTTAGTTTTGTCAGGGATGAGTATTCCATTGCTATTCAAATATTGTAGGTGTGTGAATTCAGCAACATAATCCAATATAGTTCAGTAGACCATAATAGTAGTGGGTTATTCATAGGACTGGCAATGTCAGTTGTTGACTTGAGCCTTTTACAGCTCAGTGTATTTTTTTTTTTTTTTTTGTCTTTTTGAGACAGGGTCTCACTATGCAGTTCAGGCTGGCCTCGAGCTCACTTTGTAGCTCAGGCTGGTCTCGAACTCACAACAATCCTCCTGTCTCAGCCTCCCGAGTGCTGGGATTATAGGCATGCACCACCACGCCCGGCCTTCAGCTCAGTGTATTAATATGGCTTTACATTTTATACTTCATGTTTATACTTTTTTGCTGGATGGTTAAGATCAAGATAAAGCAAGACCTCTATAACAAAAAATGTAATGTTTATATCTGACAAAGTCAGTCAAATCCCCTAAGGATTTACCCTGGAACCCTGTACAGCAGTTTGCAGATCTTCTGTCAGTGTCAGCCATGTGGATGAGTCAAGGCCATTGCTTGACCAATTTCTTCTCTGGGAAAGCCTGAGTGAATGTTTTCTCTCCAGGTGACTCTCCTTAGGCACACTCTACATTGTCACTTTCCTCTGTGGCCCCATAACTTCCTTGAACAGAAAATTTGGGATACCACTGAGTTACAGGATGTTACAGTACAGGTTCTCTTATGTCCTGAGTTCTCACTGACCTTGAAGGGCTAGGGCCAACATGTTGGCTATCCACGTAGCCCTTCTTTTTCTCAATCTTTTGATCTGCAAACTTAAGTTGTTAACCCTCCATAAAAGAACCTTAATGGTATTATTACCAACAACTTAAGCAGTTGAGCTTAACATCACTATCTATCTGAATATCAAATGCTTTAGACAAAACATGGAACAGGTATTTTCCACCAATCATTAATATACTCAACTTTAAATCCCTATCAATGTGAAAAAAATGAAAATTAAAAAAATAAGTAAACAATTATACATTTGTACACAGAAATTTAGAAATCTAGCCACATACAATGGCTTGCTTTTGAAGTTGCTTCTTCTGCCTTTTGGGGGTGTGGGTCTAAGCCTCAACTCTGGAAGGCTGCACTTGAACAAGCCCTGGCAGAGGTCAAGGGTGGGCAATGTGAGTTCACTCTGCCAGGGCCTCTCCAGAGAACCTCAGTGCCCAGGGCTGATGCCGATGAGCACGCTGTCGAGTCTGGGTCATCATTTGGTCAGGGGAGAGATCTGGACAGGGAGGGGAGTTGGGACGTCAACTGCCCCTGTCAATAGGACGAAAATGATATTTCAACAGGACAAGTGGCCAAATGCCAAGCCTTCCTCCTCCACCAGGCCTGTGAACAGCTGGGCTGGAGTAGGCTTGGATTTACTTTTTCTGGGCCAATCTTCTCTCATCTCCTAACCTTCATCTCCTCTGACCATCCCCAATTCATTGGTCACATCATCCCAGCCCACACGGTTAGGGCTCAAAGCAGTTCCCACACTAACTTCAAGAAATCACCCTCCTGGGGTGGAACGACAGCTCAGCAGACTAAAGTGCCTGCTTAAGCAAGCTTAGGCAAGTGCACGGACCACAGTTTGTTCTCCAGCACCACATTCCAGGCCAGCCCTGCTCCCAGGAGGGCTGAGCCAGCCACAGAGTCCAGGCTTAGTGGTACACACCTATAATCCCAGCACCTGAGAGGCTGAAAACAGGATAACTAAGTCCAGGCTGCATAGTGAAACCCTGGTTCCAGATACATTAAAAAAAAAAAAAAAAGAAAGAAAGAAACCACCCTCCCTTCAGACAGCAGACACTAGACCTGAGGTCTGTGGCCCTGGCTTCAAAGTGGGGGGTCCCCAAGACCTTCGTGGGTTCAGTGATCCACTAGAATGACACACAGAGTTTAAGAAAGTGTAATCCTTCACATAACAGTTTTATTATAAAGAATGCAAGTCAGGACCAAGACAAAGAAGAGACCTGCAGACCTGGGTGTATAAGGGCCCATGGATAGACACAACACCCTGCTGGGGCACTCTTGTCTGACCCCAGCCACAGCAGTTGTCTGAGCTTCAGCATCAGAAATTTTAAGGGGATTCCTTTGCCTAAGTAGGATCGATTGACATGGGGCCAAGTGATTAACTTCCAGGGACTCATTAGGTAGAATCAGCCCTGCAGAGGACCTGAGGCTCATAAGGTCAGAAATCCGCTATTCCCACACATGAGAAGTTCTTAGTCAAGATCTGTAGGGAGAATGGATGAGCCTCCTAGGGCCAATCCTCTCCATCCAATCTAAGGAAACAGGTTCTCTGCACACTCCTCTGCAAATAAGATCTGTTTCTGTGCTGAAAATGTGCCACTTTTAGCCAAAACAAAATTGTTCTTCCAAGCTTGGATCCCAGAGCAAAATCCCCAGTTCATCCCCATTAACTCAAGCCAGAGTGTGGGTGAGCCATGGCAAGTAGAATTTTTGTCTCTGGATGTGGCCAGTGTTCAGAGCAATCTGACCAACCTCCTACTCCTACTCTCCCAAGGCACCTGAGCTCCTATTCTGGAACCTTAGCTAGCAACATTATGGTATGTTATTTCAAAGGGTCACAAGTAAGTAAAGCAGAAGAGAAACATCTAATCTCTAAGCCATGCTTAACTGCAAGCAGGCAGGACTGAAGCTAGACCTTGGGATGAACTTTCTAAGAGCCAGAGGAGCAAGATTTTGGGATGATAGAGACCTAAAGAGATTATGAAACTCTCTTAAGTGTCTGCAATGGAGTGGGTCCTACATGTGGTCAGAGGATAGATTTGAATTTTAGGACTCAGGACAGAATTGAACAGTGGCTGCTTATCAATGAGGAGTCAGAGGACAGCCATGAGGAATCAGACCCACTTCTCCTGTAGGGTTTCTTGCCTGGATACTATTAGCATAGGGCATTCTAAGTGGTAGGCACTGCCCTGTGCATTACAGACTTGTTAGCAGCATCTTAGAATCTCAGTGTTGTCACTACTGAGGAAGGGGACACTTCTGTGTCTACAGACATTGACAGATGTCCCTGGAGGGGACTGTTCCACTGTCCCACATTGAGATCCATGCCGGTACCTGTATCCCAAGGTCAGGAAGACTGCTAACAGCCTGCTCAGCTCCGGTGTTTGAGCCTGCTACCATGTTGAACACAGATCACTCCACAGTACAATAAAAGAGTGGTGTCCAGGCCTAACCCTGACAAATAGTGTTCTCTGCACTGGGTCCCAAACACTATGGACTACATGGCCAGCCTGGCCCTGAATGGTTCTGGTAAAAATGCTTGTCTTCCAGGCCCGATGGCCTATCCTCAAAGGCCAGCTAATGTTGGGACTTCCAGCGCTCTCACGGCTAATGCAGTTGAGGAGGGAGCCACACATCGGCAGACCCAGCCCCCGCAGCCAATTTGCTTGGTAGTTGAATATCCAGCACCACAGGCTGAACTTTTACAGGACACGATCTCCACTGATGGACTCCAGACTTCCGGTCTGACTTATGTTTGAGGCACTAACACCGCAGGACCCTTGAAGATGAAGTGAACAAAGCCGAGTAACACACGTGTAAGGCTGAATCTTATCCTTTTCCAATTGTGCCATTTTGTTGAGAATGGAATGTGTGTGTGTGTGTGTGTGTGTGTGTGTGTGTGTGTGTGTGTGTTCATCTTGATTTTCTAGAAGTGATTTATTAAAGGCTTGTTTGGTTACCAAGGTTCATGGTGGCTCCTGAAAGGTTGTACTCCAACAAGATTCTTGCTTACCTTACCCTAGTCTTGACTCTGATCAAGTTTTGTGATGCAGAACGACAGGCCCAGGGGTGAGAGTCGTAGCAGATGGCACAACCAAGGTATGGTGGTTTAGACTCAAAATGTACTCCAAAAATCTCCCATGCTCTGTGATGGGACCCTTGCTGGTGATGGATCATGGGTGTGCTACATTTATCAGTGGCTGACCACAGCTAAGTTTGTAAGTGAATTTGCTATTCAGAGGTGGGGCCTGGTAGGAGGAGGTGGGTCATGCACTCACGACCTGTGAGGGTGAGCTCCTGTGCCCAGCTCCTCACTTTTCTCTCTGCCTCCTGGCTCCTATGGTGAGCAGCTTTCCCTCACTACTCCCTCTCACCACGTAGCTTTTTGCTTGGAACCACCCAACCATGGACTGGCCCCTCTGAAACCAAAAGGCAAGTAAACCTCCCCTTTTGTAAGTTGTGGCATGTGATATTTCGTCCCAGAAGCAGGAAAGTGATTACTATAAGACTTCATACAAACCCGTAGGCACCTCATGTCATAGAGGTCCCTACGGTGACTGCTCAGCATGAATGCCCTAAAGACACACTGATCAGGCCCTAATCCTCAGTGAATGAGCAGTTCCAGGATATGCATATCATTCATTCATGCAAAATTGCTCTTGGAGGACCTGCTCTGTGACAATCATGGAACAAACCAGGGGTCAGTGCTCCCTCACTGGGCAGGGATGACAGCTCAGAAAGGAGGAGAGCCTAATGCCTGCGATAAGGCTGTACAGGGTGCCTGGGGAGACTGCGGGTGAGTGGCGAGACATCAGATGTGATCTTCGAGGACAGAGCCCAAAAAAGATTCGTTCTCACCCTGAAAGAGAACTTGTCAGCCATGGGTCATTTTCTAAGCTTGCGAACAAGCCTGCCACTGTCAGTACAGAAAGACAGGAGCTGGGATTTACCTAGTCATTTCCTCTAGTCTTTGAACATTAGTTACTCAGTCTTGATCAGGGAGAAATGATTCCCAAATAACAAGTGACTTGGATTTATTTTTTTAAAAAAGCAAGAGTTTTTTTTTGTTGTTGTTGCTGTTGTTTTGTTTTGTTTTTAACTATTCCCCTTTTTGTGCTACTAGAGATTGAAACAAGGCCTTTCCACTGAGCTACATCTCCAGTCCTTCTTTATTTTTCATGTGGGAACAGGTCTCCTTAAATCTCTAAGTTGCCCAGACTAAGCTCAAGCTTACAATCCTTGTGCCTCAGCCGCTTGGAATGCAGAGATTATGGGCATGCCTAGCCTCCTTTTTGTGTTGAGATTTTTTCCCCTTTTGGTTTGGGAAATTTGAAGAAGAAACAAACAAAATGATGTTTGTAAGCACTGATGCAACTCCCCATTTGACGTGACAAAACAGAGGCCCAGAGAGGCCCAGTGACATGTTCAGGGGCTATCTGAAGGCAAAAATTATAAATAACAGTCTACAGGTGGAGAGGGAAGGGAGCGGGTGAGCGCATCTCTATTTCTCTAGTTGCACAGAGACATGCACTGCTGTTTTCATTAAGAAATTAATTAAGCAGCAGCTAATCCTCACAGTAGCAATGACTGTTTCTAATAACTGAGCATTTACTCTGCTGCAGGAGGTAGTGTTTCCTGGGGCTGGTGGCAGGTGCTCCCCTTGTAGGGTAGAGGGGCTAGGGAAGCTCCCAAAAAGTCACACTTGGATGGAGGGTACTCTCGGCCCCAGTGCCATAACCCTGGATGTACCGTGCCTTTCCTCTTTTGAGGGACGCCCAGCTATATGCATGCCCACACCTATCTCCTAGCTCCTCTTAGGAGAGGGGCAGGAAACACCCCGGCTTCCAATTTATGCTCAGGGATCTTGGCATCTTGCTAAGCAAATGATCAGTAGAGCAATGGTCTGGAGCCAGGACCATTGTGTTTTCTGCCCACGCTGGGCTCTGTGGCTCAGCCTGCGGAGGCTCTGTCCTATGATATGCAGCCCACACCATCCTGGCACAGTGGGCAGGAAGAGTTCCTCCATGCTACCTCTTCCCAGGCCTAGCTTCTCCCTCCTGAGCCTCCCTGTCCCTCCCCATTGCTTCACAATCTCCTCAGACCCCTCTGATAGCAAGTTCTTGTAGCCTCCTTAGTTTTCTTTGTCTGCATAGATAGCAAACACATCTCTCTACTAAGACTCCCTCTACTATACTAGCAGCCTCTTGGTGACTAGGGCAAAACACCCGTCATAGGCATCTGAGAGGAGGAAAGGTCAATTTCCGCTCAGTTGCAGAGGGTGTAGTCCACGGCTGGCTGGTTCCATTGCTATGAGCCTGAGGTCCAGAAGAATATCACAGGGGAAAGATACAGGAGAGCAAAATCACCCACTGTATAGCACCCAGGTAGCTGAACAAGAGAGAAAAAGCCAGAGAGGTGCACACTGGCTGGGAACAAGTTATACATTCCAGTTACTCTCCCGGGGCCGCATTTCCTCAGTCAGGCCCCGCATTCACCCATCCAGCCAACAGTGGACTAATCCACTAGGCCGTTAAACATGTAGGATCAGGGACCCAGCCCTCCACACTCGAGGATTCAGGGACACTTGGTACTTAAACTGTAGCATCACATCAAGGACTGTCCTCTCACTCCTTTCACAGTGTCCAGATGAGCAAATTTGCAAGACGCTGTCTCTTTCCCAGCCTTCAGCCTAGGATGCTAGCATTTTCCTCTTTGCAGCTGACTCCTTTCCTGAGAGCTGCAATTTGGAGTCAGCATCTTCATCCAAGAGATAGACGCCTGCAAAGCCCAGCACATGGCAGGCAGAGGCAGGAACAGAAAGCCTCAGCCCCCAGTGGCCTCAGGAAACCATCCCAAATCTAGATGTCCATGTGGCTTGTCTCTGATATTTCTGGAAGATTTGGCATCAACTTTCTCCTTCAGAAAGGATGCTGAGGCAGCACTGTGGCTCATGCCTCTAATCCCAGCACTTGGGAGGCTGAGGCAGGAGGAACATGGTGAGTCTGAGGCCAGCCTGGGCTGCAAAGTGAACTCCAGGCCCCTGAACTGCACAGTAAGACCCTGTCTCAAAAGATGAAAGAAAGACAGAAGGAAGGGAAGAAGGAAAGAAGAGAGGGAGGAAGGGAGGGAAGAAGGGAGGGAGGGAGGGAGGAAGGAAGGAAGGAAGGAAGAAAGGAAGGAAAGGAGAGAAAGAGGAAGAAAGGAATGAAGGAAATGAGGAAGGAAGGGAGAAAGAGAGGGAGGGAGGAAAAGAGGAAGGAAGGAAGGAAGGAAGGAAGGAAGGAAGGAAGGAAGGAAGGAAGGAAGGCAGGAAGGAATTCTGTATGATAAAATGTACTAAAACACAAGTCAGGGAGCCCTTGCCTCCAGGTCTGCCAAGCGAGTGAGAACTTTTGAGACTCTCTCAGTCCAATCCACCCAAGTCTGGCCCAGTGAGTGTGTAGGAGAATTTTTGGCTTCCCCATGTGGCTTGCCTTGGGCAGCAAGTGCCATCCAGAGACCCCACTCCCAAGATCTCCTAGCGAGCAAGAATTTCTGAGACTCTCTCAGCCCGAACCACCCCAGCAGGGCCCACCCTGAAACTCCCCAGAGCCCTGGCCCCCAAGCCCACTGGGCAAGTAAGAATTTTTGTGATTCTTCTGGCCCCAGATCCAACCCAGCATGGTCCAGTGAGTGTGGGGGAGAGCTATGGTGCTCTCCCGTGCTCCCTGGGCCAGGGGCACAAGAGAGGGGCACCACGGGCTCACAGTTGTGCCAGAAGGGCTGCAGCAAAAAGGAGCTGAACACAATAGCTAGATCCAGGCCAGGCATAACTTGATAATCTCAAACTTAATAGATCGGAACCCAAATCTCATTACGTGCTAAGGTTGTAACTGCACCAAAGTTCTACACTAAAGGTCAGAGGTCAGTGATATAGAAAATGACAAAGACAAGGAGCAAAATGCAATCTCAAGCCTTGAGCCCACCAATGATAAGTGCAGAGGACACTAGCTCAGCTGAAATTAACGAATTAACAGAGTCGGGAGCAAAGAAACAACAGCAGAACTCAGACTAGAATTAACACCTGAAATAAAAAAGAAATTTTTGAATACATAGCATCTGAAGTAATGAATCAAATCCAGAAACGTATCTGGGAAACCCAATGCCAAGACACAACAGCATGAAGGAAAAGAGGAACTCAGCAGAAATAATTTCTGAAATCAAAAAGAAATCTTTGAAATTATAGCATCTGAAGTAGAGAATCAATTACAGAAACATATGGAGGAAAGCCAACTTGGAAAAATCTCTGTAGTAAAAGAATTAATAGCCACCTCTAAAGAAGACATTGATAAAATAAAATACAGGACATTAGAAATATGATGGATTCCTTGAATGAGCAATACAGGAAATAGATCATATGAAGCAGAGTCAAACAGATATAGAAGAACTTAAAGTCCAAATCACAAGTCTACACAACTGTTTGAGTGAAAGTGAAGACAGAGTTTCAGATCTTGAAGACACTGATGAAGCTAGTGAAAAGGTGAGAAAAGATCTCTTAAAAACAATGAGGATGCAGGAAAAAAATAATCCATCATCTGCAACATGATGCCAAAATGAACAATGTGAGACTAATAGGCATCAGTGAGAAAGAAGGAGTCAATACAAATGTATAAAAAGAATATGGGCAGAAGTAATAGTAGAAAACTTCCCAAATATGAGGAAACAATCTAACATTCATGTAACTGAAGCATACAGAACACCAAATAACTTCAACCCAACTAAAAACACTGAGACATATACTAGTCAAGATCCCAGAAATTCAACACAAGAATAATATACTGAAAGCTGCTAGAGAAAAGAAGCAGGTCACATTCAAAGGAAAACCCATCAGAATTACAGCCGACTTCTCTTCACAAACCATGAAGCCAAGGAGAGCATGGAGCAGAGTACTTCAAGTCCTCTATGAAAACAAATTCCAGCTGAGACTACTATACCCTGAAAAACTCTCTTTCAAGTTTAATGGAGAAGTGAAATATTTCCATGACAAAGAACAACTAAAGAATTTCATAATGACAAAGCCATCTGTACAAAGACTACTGAAAGATGTTCTAGAGAGAGAGCACAATGACCAGAATTCCATGAGTGAGAACAGCAGGAATCCACAAAATAGGGCAAACAATTAAACACAGGACAAAAAGGAGTAAACAACAGCAGGTAACTAACATGACAATCATAAGTCAACACATTTCAGTTATAACCATCAGTGTAAATGGACTCAATTCACCAATTAAGAGGAATAGACTGGCACAGTGAATTAAGAAACTGAAGAGACCGAAGTCTAAAAACCACATGATCATCTCAATTGATGCAGAAAAAGCTTTTGACAAAGTCTAACACTCATTCATGTTCAAAGTCCCACATAAAATTGGAATGGAAGGCCTCTACTTCAATTTGATAAAAGCCATCTATGACAACCCAATGGCTAATATAATTCTAAACAGGGAAAAACTGAAAGCTCTTACTCTTAGATCTGGTACAAGACAAGGATGTCCCCTATCACCCCTCCTATTCAATATAGTTTGGGAATCATTAGCTTCAGCCATTAGACAAGAAGGAGAAATAAAAGGAATAAGAATAGGTAAAGAAGAAGTTAAATTTTCACTATTTGCAGATGACATGACACTTTACTTGGATGACCCAAAAAACTCCACCAAGAAGTTACTAGAATTAATACACAAATTCAGTAGCATAGCAGGATACAAAGTGAATACTCAAAAGGCAGTGGCATTTCCCTACCCAGACAACAAACACACTGAGAGGGAAACTATAGAAACAATACTTTTTACAATAACACCGCAGAAAGTGAAATATCTTGGAATTCACTTAACTAATGAGGTCAAAGATCTTTTCACATAAAATTACAATACCTTAAGAGAAGAGATTGTAGATGATTTCAGAAAATGGAAAGATATTCCCTGCTCCTGGATAGGAAGAACCAACATTATGAAGATGGCCATACTCCCAAAATTGTTGTACAGATTTAATGCAATCCCTGTCAAACTGCCACCAATATACCTCCCAGACTGACAGAAATCATTCCTAAAATTTATTTGAAACCAGAAAAGACCTAGAATACCAAAGACAATCCTGGCCAACAAACACAAGCCAGTAGGCATCACAGTTATAATACTACAAAGCCACTATGATAAAATCAACATGGTATTGGCAACAAAATAGACCTGAGGATCAATAGAATAGATTAGAAGATGCAGAGGCCTCTGAGAACACACTCAGCCATCTGATCTTTGACAAAGGGGCCAAACATGCTTACTGGAAGAAAGATAGCCTCTTTAACAAATGGTGCTGGAAAAACTCCTTTCTATATGCTGAAAACTAAAACTTGACCCAGGTCTATCACTATGCACTAAGCTAAAGTTAAAATGGATTAAAGATCTAAACATTAAAACAGAAACACTAAATCTCCTGGAAGAGAAAGTAGGAGGAACTCTTGAAGACATAGGGGTAAGGCAAGGAGTTCATGAACAAACATGTATTCACATGGGAAACACTGGAAGGAATTAACAACTGGGATCAACTCTTACTGAGAAGTTTTTGCAAGTCAAAAGAAAGTATCAACAAAGTGAAAAGACAACCCACAAGTTTCAAAAAATCTTAACTAATAAGCACTCAGACAAATGTCTGCTTTTTAGAAGCCATAAAGAACTATGACACATTAGGGACCTCAAATTTAAAGACTCAGTCCAGAAATGGGCATCTGAGATGAATACACACTTCTCAGAGGATGAAATTAAAGAAGCAAATAAATACATGAAAAAATGCTCCGCATCGCTAGCCATCTGTGAAATGCAAGTTTAAACAACACTGAGATGCCGTCTCACTCCAGAAAGAATGGCTATCATAAAGAAGTCAACCAACAACAAATGTTGGAGAGGCTGTGAGGAAAAGGGAACCCTTCTCCACTGCTGGTGGGAATGTAGACTGGTACAACCATTGTGGAGATCAGTGTGGAGATGCCTCAAAAAACTAGGACTGGAAATCACATTCAAGGCAGCTATCCCTCTACTGGGAATTTTCCCAGAGGAATTGAAATCATATCATAGTGATATATGTGTACCTATCTTTATATCAGCATAGTTTATGATAGACAAATCTTAGAAACAACCAAGATGAGTGTCACATGAGGAATGGATGAAAAAGATGTGATATGTTTATACAATGGAGTACTACTCAACTATAAAGAATGATAAAATTGAAGCATTTATATTGAAGTGGATGCCACTTGAACATATACTCATAAGTGAAATAAACCAGACACACATGTGCAAATATCATATAGTCTCCCTAGTATAAGAAATCAAAAGAACTACAAATAGAAAGGCATAAAACAACCAAAAAGAATTTAGTCAGATAGTTAGGATAAACTGAACTCCATATGTTTCAGGGTAATAATCAGCTTCTCTTCTGGATGGTTAACAACCTAAGTTTGCAGATCAAAAATTGGAGAAATGGAAGGGCTGCAAGGTCAGCCAGCATTTTGGCCCTAGCCTTTCAAGGTCAGTGAAGACTCAGGACATAGGAGAACCTGTACTGTAACATCATGGAACTCAGTTGTGCCCCAAATTTTCTGATCAAGGAGATTATGGAGCCACAGTGGCATATGATTGATGATCTATAGTGTGCCTAAGGAGAGTCACATGGAGAGAAAACTTTCTCTCAGGCTTTCACAGAGAGCAAACTGGTCAAGCAATGGCCGTGACTCATCCACATGGCCATGACACTGACACACGACATGACACTGACAAAGCATCTACAAAGTGAGGTACACAGTTATAGGATAAACCTTGAGGGGACTTGACTGACCTCATCAGATACAAAAGTTACATTTTTTGTTATATAGTTCATACTTTATCTTGGTCTTAATCATCCAGCAGAAATGTATGAAAACAAAGTATATAAAATAAGGTCATAATAATAAGCTGAGCTGTAAATTGTCTCTAGTCAACAACTTTCTTGGATAACCCACTATTATTGTGGACTAGTGGACTGTGTTTGATTGGTTTGCTGAATTCAAGCACCTATAGTTGTATGACAATGGAATACCCATTTTTGACAGAAATAAACCAAAAAAGGGGGGGATACAAAGGAATCTATGAGAAGAAAGTTTTGCACTAACAGTGTTTGGACAGGATATCCTGTCTGCTTCTTGTACTAAGGATAACCACTAGGAAGACAACAATGTAAAAAGTATTAATTATTGAAACTATACCATAATTCAGCTTTTTAAAAAAAGGTATACAGCTACATTCTCTTAATTCAATGATTACAGGCATCTACTGTAATAGTGTTTGTAAATAGAATATCATGTCTGCACCTTGTACAACAAAAAGCCACTACAAAAACAGTATGCAATGTATTAATTATTGAATCTGTTCTACTAATTTGATTTGAAACCATCTCATTGCTATTTGCTCTTCAGTAAAGTGAAATAAAAATAAATAAAGCACAAGTCAGGGCTGCTGCATGCCAACCAGGACACAGCACTCTGTTTGCTAATAGACTCTAAAGGCCGCAGGAAGGCAGAGAAGCCTGCTCTGTAGGGAGCCTTCTCATCCCCAATCCTAGCTCTCATACCCTCATTTCACAAATGAAGGCAGCAAGGGCCAAAGCTCACACCTTTGGCCTGTGCACTGGGGTTCTCTGCAAGGCCACCTGCAATGCTGAGCACTGCCCATCATTCCTGGTTGGTCAACTGCAGAGCTATGAATGCTGGGAGACAATGGACACCTACTCAGGCCGGCCTTTGTGACAGCCAGGCTTGTTGGGATTTGCCCGCAAGGGTTTCACAAAATGCCCCTTCCTCCCTTCTTCTGCTCTCCGACCTCCTTGCCTTGCAGCGGGAGCAGAGGCCCAGTTAAATCTCTGTGTCCTGGTTCCTCAATCACCATCCCCACTAGCCTGCTTTCTTGGAGTCCCCCTTCCCCCAGCTTTCCTGCTATCTTTGCTTCTTGTAAATGAGAGGAAAAGCTCCTCCAGCCCTGTGCTCTCCACATCTGGCACTGCCCCCCTCCAATGTCTTCTCTGCGAAGCTTCGTGTTTTCAATTACCTTGTACCACACCTCAGGGAGCCCATTCGAGCGGGAGGATTAGTAGAATAATGAGTTTAAATTATTTAGGATTTTTTCCCCTCTTGTCTTCATTCTATGGCAATATTGAATCTAATCCAGGTCCAGATGCATTGAATGATACATGACAGGTTACGGCTAATAACTGATCTCATTTTCAAATTAATATGCGTCCCCCTCGGTGCTCAGGAAGAAAAGAAATGAGTTAGGGATGGCAGGGATGAGAGGAAGGTGGGCATGGGAGGGGCTGGAGGGAGAGAGGCAGTGTGTGTTCCCTTGTCACCCAGCGTTTAATCAGTATTTCAGCAGGAGAGACAAGGCAAAGGGCATTTGCTAACAGGGAAAACCCTCTTGGATGAGAAGGTCCCTGAGCATGCTCTGGTCCTCTGCAGTGAGGCCATCGCATCACCCAGTGTTTGATCCAGCCCCTTCATTCCACAGATGAAGGCTCCAAGCAGCACTCATGCTTTTGCCCTCTGCAGTGGGGCTCTCTGCAGGGCCACCTGCAGCGCTCAGCACTGCCCATCATTTCTGGTTGGTCAACTGCAGAGCTATGAATGCTGGGGAACAATGGACACCCACTCAGGTCGGCCTTTGTGATAGCCACCAGGACAGTGATGTCCAACCTCTTACAGGCAGGTGCCCAATTGCAGCCCCAAGCCAATTATTGATCACAGAGTGTCAGCGCTGCAGTAACACCGGAATGCTGAGGTCTCGGTATCAATCTTTTGTCTTAAAAAGGAAAGCACTGTCAACATGCAGCATAGGTCTATCAACACTCCACTAGGTGGGCTTTTGTCCTCTATGTTCACCATCAACTCCACCCAACATATGGGGAAACTGAGTCCCAGGAAGCCTAACGAGCTACCCAGAAGCAGAAGTTTCAGGATGGTGCAGCCAGGATCCTCTCAGTGATGTGAAGAAGCTCATGGGAAAATGAGCCAGCATTTCCCCAGCTCACCCTGGAAAATAGATACCAGGAGAAATGGGGTCGTCGGTGGCAGATGACTTCAAGGTGGTGAGTGGTGTGTGTGGCTGGGAGCTGAGCCCACATGCGAAGCTCCTCATGGCCCAGAGGGTGACAGCTGCCATGCCTCCTTAGGCAGGACTACCTCCACAGGGAGCCTGGCCCCAGAGCCATTTAGTCCTCCCGCTGGTCTCTTCAATGCTCTTTGTTCTTCTGTGCCTTCCTTTCTCTGGGCCATAGCTTTTTCTGTCAGGATAGCTGCTTTTCAGAAACCAGGGCTCCTGAAGGAGGAGGAGGTACAGTGGGGATGGAAGCTATAGAGAGCCATGGTCAGGGCCCAGGATCCCGATGGGAAGGGAGGGGAGGAGGAAGTGCATGGATCATCAGGCTGTGCTGTCCAACGTGTCAGCAACAGCCACAAGTAAACACTTCCATGTGCACTTCTTTCAAATATATTCCAATGCAGTTGAAACTTCTATCTTTCATTTACATGGAACTTCTGTCTTTCATCCACATGTGGCTGGCGATTCCCACATTAAAACACACAGAGCACTTTGGGACAGTGACCAGAGTGTGCCTTTCAAAGGGACTTTCTAGGCTATAAGCAGCTGATTCCAGGCTGGGTGGGTCTTCCACTTATGACAACCAGCTCATGGCTCTGCCTGGCATGGGGCTTCATACTTGACACTCAGTTGTACAACTAGAAATGGGTGAAGTGATCCTGTTGGTTCATCCAAGAATCAGGCTGTTTGTACGCCAGGAAAGTCACCCACAGATTATAAGCCATGAGAGGGAGAAGTTCTCTCACAAGTCATCCATTCAAGCCAGGAGCCAAAGGTCCTTTTGATTCAGGGGACTTCATGGTCAGGAAAGCAGAGAACACCAAGGACGAGTTGGCCTGGATCACCCTGGAGCTGCACTTGTCTCCTTACAAAAGGAAGGAGTTTTCAAGAGTGCAAGAGCTCAGCATGAGGAAACTAGCACCAAGCAGAGGGAGGATGGCAGGGAGGGGAGAGGCATCAGAGCGTCAGGGAGGCTCTGGACAGGCCCAGACTCTGACCAGGCACTTTCCTGTGCTGAGATGCAGTACTCCACACTCACAATATGAAGTGGAAGCTTCACTTGACTGGTGGCTTCAGGGCATGCAGTCTATGGCCAGTGGCCCCAGGGTAGAAGAAGCACAATGGAAGGATGTGATGGGGCTAAGGTTCTGAGCTCCTGGTGGCCAGGGAGGAAGATCAGGGGGACGGTGGCCCCGAGGGAGTGATGAGGGACCCTGAATGGAACTTCAGGTTACAGCTCTATGACCCCTCTAGACACCTAGAACGATGCCCTGTGAGTCCCCCGAGTGGCTCCCAAGCCAGCCAAGTTACCACAAGTGAGCTTGCACATCATAACCCCCAACTCCTATAGCCCCTTCAACACTGCATGACTTTTCTGCCTTGTGTGGCGCTAACAGCGTCTGACTCAGCAACAAGGGTACTTACTAGGGTTTTGATCATTGAGCAGGTGAAGGCATCAAGGTTCTGAGAGGCTTACAAGACTCGGTCAGGGAAGGCCTCTTGTTGATGAGGACCACAGCTGGGACAGCAGCCTGCAGGAGGCCAGGCCTGATGATGCAGATGACGAATGCAGGCTTTGCAACCTGCCACATGGGTGACTCTCTGGATAAGGGGGGAAACCGTAGAGCAGCGGAATCCACAGGTGCAATGGCAGGTGACAGGGAAGAGCAACTCAATGTGCAGAGGAGTTGAGCTCATCCAAGAGGCCAGTGAGAGAGGGAGGCCGCATAGTCACCAGCAATGGGCCTATGGCCATCTGGGATGCCAGACCGGGGCAGAGGCGACAGGATAGAATCAAGGGCACCATGTCCTGAGGCCAGGATGACCTGGTGGCAAGTGTTGTAGCTGCTTAGAAGCTTCCAGGTGTAAACTCATCACCTGGGAAACTAAGTCCTGAAAAGTCCTTTTTTTTAAAAATGTATTTGGTACAGGGTCTTACTACACAGCTCAGACTCGTAGTGATCCTACTGTTTTCAGCCTCTTCAGTACAGAGATTACAGGCGTGCACCACCACCCCCAGACTTGGTGGGCAGCCCAGCATGCCTGGGGACAGGAGTGGGGCCGGCATAGCCTGTGGTGCCAGGGATCAAACCCCTGTCCCTGTGCTTGCCCAAGCAGGCACGTAGTCTGCTGAGCTATCTCACCAGCCTGAAAAGTCCATTTTTACAGCAGGTTGCATAACAAGTTGATTATCTACATTCCCCTCATTCAAAAATAGGGTACTGGTTACCTGATTACTATTTCTCAAACATATTTTGCAATGACACAAGCAAGGAACACACTTGACACTGTGACCTGGTACACATACATATGTTCGCATGCACACGTACATCTGGGATTGGAAGGATGCTTTCTCAAGAGTGCTCTCATTAAAGTGCAGGCCAATTTCCTTTTCTCTCCTCCTATCCTCTTCTTCCTTTCCCTTTTCTCTACTTGATTAAAAAATAAACACTTTCAATTGCTCTTGCCCCCCACTGATGGGTCTTGGCCTGTGGCTAGCCACACCAAGCCTGATGAATTGCAAACAACCTTCTCATTGCCCTTCCTATTAATCTGCTGGTGTTGCAGAGATGGCCTCTGGTCACATTTGCAGGGCCTGGGGAAGTCTCCCTGAAGCACTAAAGAAAATGGATCTCACCACTTGTGCTTTTCAAATCTAGAGATGCAATAGATATTTATCCTAGAGTCTGCCCATTTTCTGGTGTGGACTTAGCTCTTTGTGTTGAAGATGGTCATTAGAGCCTTTCAGGGCGGTGTGCCCAGAACTCTGCCCAGGCATTAGATAGGTATCATCTCACTTATTCTTTGCCACAAGTCTGTAAGGTCAACATCATTAACTCCAGTTTGCAGATGAAAGAACTAAATTCAGAGAAGACAAACATCTTAGTCTCTTCATCATTTGGGCAAAATACTCAAGTGTAGGGATAGAACCCCAACAGGCAGGGATAATTGACATAGGGGTTCCCCCCTTAAGAACAAGAGGAGGTTAACCAAAACTGTCTTTAGTTAGCTTGTAGGCAAGATATGTTTGGTGATTAGTGTTCTCTGGGAATGAACTGCTCCAAGAAGAACAGGCAAAAACAAGACTTTTCCGATCCCTGCAAGGAGTTTCATTATAGACCCTGAACAACAGGCAGGTGGCCAGTCAGACAGCCACCCAGGAGGGCTGAGGCGGGTGCTGGGGCCCCATGTAACATGAAACACGGTGGCTGCCATGTGCTCATCAGTTGCTCAGCTCAGGGCCCCCACTCCTCAGAGTGGCTTTGTGCTGTTTTCTTCTGCAAATAAATTTACTTTTCCTTTGCACCCTTTCGGACTCCTCTTCCTATGTTATGGTAGACAGATCAGTGTGGGAAAGCTAGAGGGTGAAGACCACCCCTCATGGCCCTCCACCAACACCCATAACTTCAAGGAGCAGAGGTTTAGTTTTAGGTTTAGGTAGGTATATGTTTCCAGAAGGTTCAGTCCTTGCATGGTTAGCAGCAAGGTGGAAGGGTTTTGGGCGGGGGGGGGGGGCAAGAGGCCTGAATCGCAGAAAGTAGAGAAGGATAGGAGGAGCCAGAGAGGGAAATGCCCACTTCCAGGCTGTGCTCCCAGAGACCCGCCTCTTCCGGCATGAGGTCCCTCCTCCTAGTGAGGCAGCTGTGCTTGCCTCAGGAAGAGTGCAGGAGGCTTTGGCGAGACATCGGGACATAAACCACAGCAGGAAGCAGCCATCTGGATCACAGCGGTGGAGCTGGGCCTTAAACCTAGATCTGTGTATTGGTACACAGTCTTGATCAGCATTCTCCTGGGAAAGCAAAATGCCAGTGTCTTGTTCACCACCCGATTTTTTTATTTTATTGAGAAACAAATAACAATGAGACAGTTTCAAAACTAATTAATAGGACAGTCTCAATAATTAATGCATTGTACATTGTTATCTTCTTAGTGGTTATCCATAGTACAAGAAGCAGACAAGATATCCTGTCCAAACACTATTAGTACAAATCTTTCTTCTCATTGAGTTAAGAAAAAGTAGCTGTATATCTATCCTAATTATTCTGCATATACAAATACAAAATGGTCCTTCCTTTGTATCCCCTTTTTTTGTTTAGTCCTGTCAGAGATGGGTATTCCATTGGCATCTGAATACTATAGGTGCATGAGTTCAGCAAAACAATCCAACACAGTCCAGCAGTCCACAATAGTAGTGCGTCATCCGCAGAAGTTGTTGACTTGAGCCCTTCATAGCTCAGCATATTAATATGGCTTTACTTTATATCCCTTGTTTTTATACTTTTCTGCTGGATGGTTAAGACTAAGATAAAGTGAGACCTATATAACAAGAAATGTAGCAATCTTTCACACATCTACACACACACACAATTACCAAATTAATCTACATCTAATTTATTGCCCAGTGGGTCATGACATGGGTATGAGGCACATTCTGATGCCAGCCATCCTGGAGTTTTCCCCTCTTGGGGCAAAAGAGGGAGTTCTGGAAGGCAGGAGGCCCGCAAGGCATCTGACACAGCCCACATCTCCTTCTGGTACAGGAGGGCTAGTGTGCGAGTGCAGTGTGTCAGTTTGCTCACCCTCCTCTTGCTTCCTTCTGGGGCATCCTGCAGCACCACGAAGGCCAGAAGCTGAAACCCATCTTCGGTGGGCCTCTTTGTGATAATCATCCTGTGTGTGCATTAAGTTCTCTGAGTAAATGTATCGCACAATCCCTGGGAGACAGAAGTGAGGCCAGGGCCACCTTGCTGCTGTGCTTGGGAAGGGGCGGGGTTGTAGCTGTCCTTCTTCCCTGCAGCAGCATCCCAAGGCCTATTCTGGGTGCTGAGAAGCAGTTGTGGGGACAGTGGCAGAACACCACACTCCTGACCCATTCGCCAGCATTGCGAGCAGTTCAGACGGGCACAAGGTTTGGCCGCACTTGGCCAGGATTCCTGGACCCTGGAGTTGGTCTTGGCTGATGTATCAACTCAGCAGCTGTCACGGTAGACTCAAAGGTCCAGCTCCATTAATAATCTAGTTCTGTGTCAGAGAGGCTCCCTGACCAGGCCTGAAGCCCATTTGCCTCTAGCCTTTTTGAAAGATTTTTAGGCAGTTGATTCTGTAACTTTCCTGCCCACTTAAAATGTGTAATTTCTTCTATGTCTCACAAAGAACTTGATATACATGTTCCCTTCATCCTTGAGTATCTAGCCCTCTTCTGAATATGTCTTGTGAGGGAAATGAGCCTTTCCAAACAAGAACATCCATTCTGTCCTCAGAGCAGGAGGCCTGGGCCACGCCTACACGGTGACCCTCCTTGGTTCATTAACCTCCAAGAAGTTCACAAATATCAGTGTTCTGCCTCGTGAGATGCTGTGTGATATATCTTGGTCAAAGGTAGCCTGGGACAGCACAAAAGAAAATTGTCAAGGAGTTGGGATTCGCAGTGAGAGAAGCAAAATCAAATCCTGTCTCTTCTACTTAGGAGCTTTCTGTTTTAGAGGAAATTGCTCAAGAGGTCAGGGTCCTCATTTGCGCAGAGGGGAAATCCTCACACGCACAAGTGCTTTCTGAAATTAGTAGTTGCATATTTAAGTACCTGATGCGTGGTAGATATTCAGTTACTATTCTTACTTGGGAGTAAAGACTGTGGTCATTAAGATTCTTCTGGTTGTAAGCAACGGAAACTGACCAGGTAAGTGACATGAGAAAAACACTTAATCTAAAGGATCTCAGAATAGATCACAAGTGCAAGAGGAACAGCCGAAGAAGCAAGATGCAAGGCAGGCGGTTATGGGCCCTCCAGAGAGGTAGACTGAGGCAGCAGTGGACTTCTTCTCAAAGAACACTGCTAGAAAAAGTCATCTGCAATAGGGCAGAGCAAGTAGCTCAGCGGATTAAAGCACCTGCTTAGGCAGACACAGGGGCCTGGGGTTTGATCCCCAGAATGCTGGCCCCACTCCCAGGATATGCTGAAACAGCATCATGTTTATGTCTAGTTGTACCCCCAAAGCCTCATGCAATCATGGCATGGGGACTTCTAGAGTTTGAGATTAACTCATGATCCACTGGGATTATAGTTCTCAGGGATTATAGGTGTGAGTACTACTCCCAGCCTGGGGCAGATAGACCGGATGTAATGAAGAGAGACAGAGACAGACTCTGTTGCCCTTGTTGCTGCTGCCCCTCCCTTGCTCTTTGCTGCCGCCATGAATGGCTGCTCTCTGCTCTGTGCTACTCTGCCTTGGAGCCAGCCAAGTATGGACTGAAACCTCCACTGACTGAGCTGAATAAACCTTTCCTTCCTTCATTTTGGGTGTCGGGTATTTTGTCCCAGCAATGACAGAAGAGTGATTGAGACAGACTGGCAATGGACACTGGGCGTGGTGGCACATGCCTGTAATCCCAGAGCTTAGAAGGCTAAAAAATGAAAAACAGTCTGATCTGTATAGTGAGACCCTATAGACCTGTACTAAATACATACAAAATTAAAGTCAGCTGCAGAAGGTAAGTTACACTGTGCAGGTGAGGCCCAGAAGCCCTGCCACCTCAGTGTCCGCTGTAGAGATGACATCCTCAATGATGTCCATATCTGAGCCTTTGTTTCTGAAGGGACCTTGGGCCTTGGAAACATGGACAGTGTGACTTTCCACTGGTGTAGGACACTGCCACCCAGAGCGACCCTCTCCTTTCACCATGTGTAGCCTTAACAAGCAAGAGAATGATTAATACATGGCACCGCCTGTGTATCACCAGCAATGACAGCAACGAGTTACAAGTAGAGTCAGGGCAAGATCACAATCTCCACTTTGTGTTCATCGATTCCCACCAGCTTTTGTGCATGAGTAGTTCACACTGCAGGTCTTCCCACCTTGTGCCTCTGTGTGTCTTATTCTCTTAGAACATCAAAGAACAGAGTCTTACTGACACCATGTTCACCTTAGCCAACGACATATCCCAGGACTCCCTGGATTCCAAGTGTGGCCACTGAATGGGACCACCAGGTCTGGTGGTCCCTAGTCTTTGGCATACATTAAAATCTCTTGGGAGACTCCAGTACTGATGCTCAGATGCCACCTGAGAAATTCAGATTTAATTGTTGGGGTGGGAGCCCAGGAATCAATGCTTTTAGGTAGCCTCATGTGATTCTGATGTGCAGTCAGGGCTGAGAACTACTGCTGTGGCCTAAGATTTATTTCATTTCCCGGACAGGAACATGGAAACCCAATGGGAAATAGGAAGACATGTGCCTCAGGCTATTGGCCTGGTTATCTGCCAGACTAGGAGCAGAACTCAAGAGTCTTAATAACCAATCCAAGTTCCTTTCTCATTGGATAATTCATTGTCCTTTCTCCACAAAGAACCAGACGGGTTTACAGAGCAGGTTTAGATTTGACATGGAGTAGAGATGAGCCTCAGGCCGAGAAGAACCAAGACTTGGACGCACAACTGATACTCCACAAGCTGAGTCCCAAGTGAGACCTCATGCTGAGACACGCACTGTGACACGTCACAACCACACTGCCTCTGGGGTCAGCATGATCACGTCAAGAGCAATCACTTGATCATTGTGTTTCAAATCCACAGTGATGTTAAAGGAAAAGGGGCCACTCAGTGTAACACAAGGAGCTGTACCCAAGAGGGTCTACTCAAGCCAGCTTCTTCAGACTCTAACCAAGCCCAAGAGGCCTTTCCATTGTATATGTCTGGGCCTGATGCTCAGTAGAGGAAGATAGATCATAGGTGAGAAAAGCTAAAATAGTAACAGTAATAATAATAATAACTTATGACTTAAAAGAGATTAAAATAAAAATACATATAAAAGTTATATATGGGGAGCTGGGGAGTAACTTGGTAATTTAAGCACCTGCTGGGAAAGTGTAAGGTCCGGAGTTTGATCCTCAGTACTACATGCCGTGCGGTTCCAGGCATGCCATGCCAACCCCAAAACCAGGCATGGAGTAACATACATCTGTGATCCCCGTGCTGGGGAGGCTGAGACAGGAGGATCACTATGAGTCTGAGCTGCATAGCAAGAACTTATTCCAATTAAAAAACAGAAAACAGCAACAACGGGTTATACGGGTATAAGAAAGCACACAGTTGGGAATATTATCCCATGTCTTGCTTCATTGTTGTCCTAAAAAAGAGATATGTTGATCAGGGACAGATTCTGGAAGCCAGGCAGCCTGTGGGATTTATAGGATGTTTCTGTTTGAGGTTTTTTGGGTACTGTGATGGCTTCTGAGAAGGGAGCAGAGAGAGGTTAGGCTAGGAAGTGGGCTTGCATGGGTGAAACTTCATTAGAGAGCGCTGCATGCCGAGTGACTCACCACCCTCGAATGTTACCGTTGATTGGTTGATCTTTAGCGATGTGTTCAATGAAGCAAGTTACCACTGATTGATCAGACGAGGGCAAGCTGTCACTGATGGATCAAATAGGCTTCAAACCAGTCCTATAAAACAATCTGTCTTTCTCTGACATGGAGAGGCTTCCTTTTTATTCTCATTTGGTAGTTCAAACTTGTCTGTTAAAGGATTTGTATCTCCAAACTTCAAAGGCCATCCCAAGGGTGGGACAGAGGATCAGAATGAATTCAAGGGGAGGCAGAACATAATGGACAAGGAAAAAACTCTGAAGTCAAGACAAGTTGCTCATAGATGATTAGGAACTGGGAGATTTGTTGACTGCAATAGCATCTCAAAGGTAGGGTGCAATGCAGCAATCGTCAAAGCCCTGAAGAAAAGTCGTCTTCCACCTGGAAGTGTTTGCCCAACCAATCACTCCTAAATAATGCCAGAATCCTCAAATGCACAAGGTATCAAGCATTTTATTGCTCTTGTATTGTTTGTCAATAGTATTCCCGGGTTAAGATCTCCACAAAAACAAGAGAAAAGATCTGAAAGATGAAGATTAAAAGTACAAAGGGAAAGGAATCTAAAGTTGAAGAGAGGTGAAGAAGACATAGAAAAACTGCAGAATGAGAACTGTACAGCAGCCACACAGAGCAGTTGGCTTGAAGGTTGCTCCTGTGTTGAAGATTTGTAAATATGAGTCGCAGCTGACCACTTTCTTTTTGACCCACAGGTGGAGCCTAACTAGGTTGAGCCTAACTTGGTCTGTTGCATTTCCTGGTTCCTGACCATAACTCAGATGCTATCCAACTCAAGATTCCCTTGGAACCCTTTCCATTGAGGGGACCATAGTGCCCTCTTGTCACACAGCTGGCTTTGCACCTGCTATCCAGTTTAGGGCTAGGTTCACAGGGGATAAGAACTAAAAGCAAGCACTGAGTACAGTGATGCAGTACAGTGATACCTTCTGGGGATGAGGGATAGGCACCGGGGAGAAACACAGATGCCGCATACATATCTGACCCTCAGTAACTGGAGGGGAGACCAGGAGACCCCCAGGACACCAAAATCCACACACACTCAAGTCCCCCATTCTATACAAAGTGGTGCAGTATTTCTGTATAAGCAGCACAAATCTTTAAGGAATCACAAGAAGGTCTATGCATGTTCAGGACAGATATAGTTTTTTTCCAAATATTTTCGATCTACCATTGGTTAAATCCACAGAGGCAAACCCCACTAAATCAGAGCACTGCCTGGACTAGTATTTGCTGATGTTCAACAAACTCCAAGATTCTTTAAACTGTAACTATGTTTTTTATATTCTTCTGTATGTATGATACATTTTGCAATTTTAAAAATGTGGATCCTCTGATATAAATAAATCTGCAGTGATAATTACGATGCTTCGTTCTGAAGATACAATATTTTCACTACTCAAAGAGCTTGGTGAAAACTCCACACAGTTAAGATGAACAGCCTCCCTGTTATCTTCATGTTGCAGGAGAGATTTTTCTAAAAAATAAACTGATTTCTTACTGTTTGAAACCTAATCAGAATGGAACACGTTTTAATTTTGCCGATTATCTTGTACATTTATTAATGACTGACTATCCATCTGACACACGTCCCCACCACCGCCACCACCGCGCCAGGACTTCCTAGTCACAGGATGCTGGACAGGCTGGCAGTACCTCCCTCCCTCCATCATGAAATGACAGCTGGAAGTTCCCTTGGCCTAGTTTGCAAGCAGGGCTCCCAGGGTTGCTCTTGACCTTCAGAGTATAATTACTTCCTAGCTCCCCATTGATATTGGGGCTCCCTGGTGAACGTATTTCTCACATGCCAGGTCAAAGGAGGAGCTTGGGGCATATGTTGGCTATAGAGAAGCAAGACTCCTGTATAAATTCATCGTGGCAGTCCAGTCTTCTAAGACTTTGACTCTCTTCTGCTCCAGCACACCAAGGGAAGACCGATGGTTCCCCTCAGCTGAGCGTGGCCATCATGGTGTCCAGGGGTGAAGGCGTCAATCGATCAGACTGTCCAAGCCACTCCCAGCCCCAGAGCCAGTGCAGGAACCCACAATCTGTATTTTTGTGAGCCCATATCAATTTTGCCACTCTGATCTCAAATTCTATCCCACTTATAATCTCCAGATTTCTATATAAACTAGAGAAAACAGCCAGGTGAGCCCAGCCATCCACGTGTGGGCTGCAGGGAAATCGCCACAGGGTAGCACCTTCAAAGCTAAATCCTCATGAGCAAATCTACCTTGACGACTGCCTTACTGGTTCTCACGGTCCTACACCTTCCCTCTGGCTTCTGTCCTGGCCCATCAGGCAGGCGATCTCTCCCTCTTCTTTCCCTCCTGGCATTGATGTCCGACTACACAATTCCTGTAGCACCATGGGCTACAACAGGCCCATTGTTTACCAACCAAGGAAGGGAAGGAGAGTAGATAAGTGAGCCCTGTGGGTGAGCAATAGGAATGACCATGATGCTTAACATTAAACCTTCTGGCGTCTCACAGCATTTAAATTGCTTTCTATCTGTGCTAAGCCTAGATTGGTGAAAATGGATCGTGCTGCCCCTGTGCCCCTAGGCATTGTACGGAGCCCCCATGTGAGTTACGGCTAAGACAAACCTATCGCAGTTGGAGAGAGAATCCGCAAGCAGGCCATACCCACCTTCCCAACATGATTTGCCTGGTTTTGCTCATTAAATGTGGATAACGACACCTTAGATGTTAGAATTCTAACAACAAATTCTAGTTTGTTTGCACTTCTTTAATTGGTGGTGTGAATGCCTTTTCCCCTAAGAAGATTTGCCTGAACTTCCCTCACAGCACTTTTCTTTTTTCTTCTCCTTTGATCTCTTTGACCAGCCTGGGTGTCTGCCTTTTGCATTTTCTCAAGCCTCCCTATATTTTGGACAATAAATATTTGTGAATATAGTTATCAAATATATCTTCCCTTTCCTGTTGCTTTCCCTCTGATGTTTATTTTATTGCTTTTTATTGTATGGAAATCCTTGGTTTTATGTATTTGAACGCATCCATCTTGTTTCTGACAATATCTTTCATTTTTAATATTTTTAAATGTTTTTCCTCAGAACTGAGATACAGATTCTGTTCCATTTTCTTCTAGATAATTTTTTTATGGATTGGACTTTTATTTGTATCTTTGACCTGTTGGTGTCTGTGGAAAGGAGTAGTGAAAAGTCTGGCCACTGGCGTCAAAAAGATATGAGTTCAAATTCCAATTTTTCACCTTATCTCCTGTGTTGCCTTTGTCAGAAGTCATTTGTCTTTCTGATACTGTTGTCTCAGATTAATTCACCATGAAATATTTCCTTTCTTAAATATTTTAATAATGAAATATAGCACACAAGTAAATGCATAGAACAAATGCACACTTTGTTATCTTTTTAAAAATTATTTCTTCTTCAGCATTCATTCTTCGAAGTCGAATCCTCTCCAAGGCGTTTCATGGAATTTTGAAACAGATGACACCTGCTCTTACCCTCACATTGGCCCGAGCAGTGGGGCCGCAGGCCGCTCAAGTAAGTCCAAAGAAGGGAGCCTTGAGCGGCGGGAAGTCACATAGTTACTATGGGCAGACCGACTGGGAAACTCACCCTCTCGAAGGAGGGGTGCAGGACGAGTCTGCAGAGAAACGAAGCCCAAAGTCGGGCTTCCCAATTCAGGGGCCAGAAGTCAGAACTGGAGTCAGACCCGGAAAGGTTAGATGGCAGTGCTGATGAGGAAAGAGCAAAAGAAGCTGGCAGAAATCGGCGAGTGTACCTACAACGGCTGCTGAGGAGGAATCTCTACTCCAACCACCTTGGCACCCACGAGGGAGAGCACGGGGGCGGGCTAAAGGCAGCCGGGAAACCGGTGCGCATTGCCTCCCTGCGCTTAATATTCCTAGGCTTGAGGTAGCGCTTTCTCTTTCTAGTCATTAATGTCTTCTTTCTGCTATTAAATATTCATATTCTTATTTGAATAAATCTCTTACAGTCTATGCTATTCAAATTTTTTACCACCATAAATGGGTTCTTTGTTTTCATTCTGTTTTCAGTGTGCTGCCGGTACATAACAGAATAATTGATTTTAGAGGCTGCAGCTTACACCCCATAACTCCAGAGAACTCATTTATTACCGCTAATAATTTTTTAGTTGATTTCTTTTGATTTTCTAGGTCACTAGTAAGAAGAAATATTTGTATTTTTTCCTTCATATGTTTATACCTTTATTGTCTTTTTCTTCAACCGTTACTATAAGCTCTCCTGGTACTATATTAAAGAGGCTCTGTGAAGAGAACATTTTGTTTTGTTGCTGTTTTGTGTTTGCTTTTAAGGAAAAAGCTAACATTCTAACATGCCTTGCATCTGAAACTCAATAATTGATTTTAAATAATTAATTTAAAAAGGGAATCTATCCATCCAATTACAAAGACTTATATAAATTATATACAAAATGCATTTTCAACATGCCAAAGGTATTTCTGACACACGTTATGATAACATAATGACATTTGTTTTTGCTACTAATATGATCAATTATATCGAGCCTTTAAATTTCTGTGTGACAGCCTTGAACTCCAATAATTAAACTCAACATGGGCTTAGTGAACATTCTCTTCAAAGGCTTATTGTATCTCTGAAGTTTTCTTTGTAATTTTAAATCCATTTTTCTAAAGTAGATTGTATTAGTTTGCCCTGGTGTCTGGTATCTTTTGCTTTTGAGAATTAGCTTGCATTAGTCTCAAAAACATTAGCTAATATTCTACTTTCTGTAGTATCCTCAATATCTACATAAAATGCAAGTGTCCCTGATTTTTTGAAAGATAGTGTGTGTGTGTGTGTGTGTGTGTGTGTGTGTTTAGTACAAGGTCTACAGGGTCTCACTATACAGATCAGACTCATAGTGATCCTCATAATTTCAGCCTCCCAAGCTCTGGGATTACAGGCATGTGCCACCATGCCCAGTCTCAGTTGCCATCTCAGCAGGCCCAGGGGATGGGGCCAGCATGGAACACTGAGCACCAAACCCTGGTGTTTTGAAAGTAGGGAAAACCACCTACAACATCCATCTCAAGCAGATTTCTTGTGTGGGATAAATCTTTAATAACAATGCTTACCATATCTTATTCAGCTATTAGTCTAGTCATAGTTTTGTTGTTGCAGTTGTTTCACATTAGTTCTTAGAATTTAACATATATTAAGGATTAGACATTCCCAGTGAGATCTCAACTTTATTACCATGTAACTAAAAATAAACTCTCCAATTCTATTACAATAAATACAAAAGAAATATTTCCTTTCTCACCTGCCAGCATGGTGGATAATCTCAACTGAGTTGGCGGCTCTTCATCAAGAAATGCTTGACTCAGACTCAGTGGTCCAAGGTCCAGGAGGTGTTCTTGGTAACAGCCAACCCACTTGGTGCAGAGTTCTGAGGCGGCTCATGCACCACATGGTAAGAGACAGGGAGTGTGTGTGTGTGTCTCTGTGTGTGTCTGTGTGTGTGTGTGTGGTGTGTCTGGTCTCTTTTTTCTGAAAAGCCACAAGGATTCAGTCACAGGGACAAAGCTCTTACCATCTTATCTAATCCTAATCAGCTTCCAGAGCCTCCAGCTTTAAAGACCATAGCTAGGTTCATGTTCAGTAATATCTCATTAAATTGAAGAGATCAAACCTCAACACAGGAATCCCTGGAGGACATAGGACATGTCCCAGCTGTAGCCAACATCAAAGTCATTGTTGGCACTAGGCAGATGCATGCAAAGTGAGCCTCTTTCCGCATGGCTCATAAATTTTAGTTTAAAATTATGCACATTTATAAACAACTCATAAAGTTGTCCCTCTTCTATTTCATTCCCATTCATACACATCTGTTTATCTTGGATCCCTGCACAAGTTTGTGAAATAATACATTTTAATGATTTATATGTTGCCTGGTCCAGTGGTAGATTGAAATTTTAAAGGGCATAAAAATATAATCATTTCAAAAGGTAATAATACAAATATTTTAAAGTGTAAGGAAACAGTTATGTTAAGCACCAAGGACTGGGTAGTTTCAATAGAATGGTAAGACATTAATCTGGACATCTTGCAGTCCCTCGTAGCATGTGTTCAATTTCCTGATGGCACTTATCTTGTGTGATTAGGTAGTGAATTTGTCCAGTGTCTCTTCCAAAGCCTCTGTGAGCCCTTCTCTGTGTTTAGCTGCTCTGGGATCTTGGCTCTCCCTGTGCCCTGGAAGGTCTCCCACCCGGGAATGCTCGTCCTCTGGCTGTACCTGGCCAGGTAGGGCTCAAGGGCTCCGTTCTTCACATGCTTGAACATCTTCATCAGAGTGATGTGCTTGTCCTGCACTCTGTGACAATGACCAAGTTTTAGCTTTTCCAACTTACCATTTTTCTTTTCTTCTTGGGAACTTAAAAATTTAAAGTCAAAGACAAGATTTTTAAACAAGTGAAAGTTGTTTTTGTTTCTAGGCTTGGGGGGCAGAAGCAGCTTTCTGGGGCAATGTGCCTGCTTCATACACCTGTTCAGATTGCTTTTCCTTATGTAAGACTTTTGCCTTTAGTTGTTCACTTCTCTGCTTCCCCTGGAAACACACATTCACAGGGAGGCTTTCTTGAACTCTAGGAAGCATCATAGATTTCCTGTGAGAAGGGAGCCCTCCTCCAGGAGCTTAAGGCCCTTCTAGGAAGAGAATGTCTCTCTGCCATCTACTACATGAGATCAAGGGGAAGATGGGCATCTGTGAGCCAGGTAGCGGTCCTTACTTGACACCACATCGGCAGCACTTTGGTCCTGAACTTCTTGCCCTCTAAGATGGTGAGAAGTAAAAGTTTTGGCATAAGCTATGCAACATGTGGTGTAGTTGAAAAAGCAGCCAGGACTTAGCTAGGCAAGAAAATAGTAGAGTCTGTGGAGAGACAAGGCTGCTAAGAACCATGAATCTGCTGTTTGCTCCTCCTACAGTGGGGGCCCAGTACCCAAACCAGTGTGTGACCTCAGCTTCAAGCGCATGGGCCATCACCCAGCTTGTTGCAGTCAGTGAGCATGCATGCAGAGTCCATGCTCGCTTGTGTTTCCCCACAGCCTTGATCTAGGGAGTTCCCCAAAAAGTCATTCATTAGAGGCTTAGCCCTGAGTATTGCTGCTGTTATGGAAAACAGAACAAATGGGGAAGGAAACAGCATGAGAAGGTTTAGGAGGCAGTATGTCACATGGGTGGGCCTGACTGGGATCTCTTTCAAAGACTCAATGACCTGCCCAGTAGGGTTTGGGGATTTTTATATGGACAGCAAGTGGAGAGGTACAAAGACAGACTTGGTGCATTGTGATTGGCTGGTGGGGTGACATCACGAGTTGCTAAGGGAGTTTAACTTCTCAAGCTACATTGCAAGGATATCAGTCAAACAGGTATGGGCTACAGAAAAGCAGAAATATCCTGTTGCATTTGAAGTTACATCATAAGGTCATTAGTTAAACAAGCATGGATTACACAAGTCCTATTATTAGGGTTTCTGGACACATCCATCTGATTTTGTAGCAACAAGCATTCTTGGCAGGCTTTATTTAAAATTTTTATTTCTCTTTAACTTCTAGGAGGTTGGGGAAACTTTAAGCATTGGGCCCAGTGAGTTTTCTGGTCACTAAGGGTGTTTCCTTGAAGGAGATTGCACCTTTCTCTCTCATTCTCACCAGCCACAAGCTCTACTGTGCATACATGACAAGCCCAAAGTAATAGGGCCACTCCAGCTATGGACTAAATCCTCTCACACTTTAAGCCACAATAAATCCTTTTTTCTTATTAAATCAATTATCTCAGGCATTTGTTACAGCCATACAAAGCTGACTCAGTCACTGTTGTCAGCAGTTCCTTCTTGATGTGAAAATAATTCTCCCATGGTTTCCTTGTCTATGAGTCAGGTGCTATGGCAGGTTAGTGTCCCAGAAATCCAGCCTTGTGACGGATTGTAGCAGGCGAGATGCTTACCTAAGAGCATGGGAGGTGGAGAAGGAAGCAGAGGCAGAAAGAACACAGCTTCATGTTCTTGTGATTCCTGGGCCATCACTCTTGGAGGATATTAGAAGAGGACAGAGAGAGAAATGGGGCTGAACAGTGAGGAGCGGGTGGAAGTGTCCAGGTGTCGTAGAGGAAGAGGCCTCATGTTTTTATGCCAGGCAAAAGTTAAATTTAATCCGCTAGACTGGACAGAGCAGGAACTATTGAAGGGCTGTGAGCAGAACTGAGGGTCCAGGAACATGCACATTAGGTCATCCTTGCCGGGAGCAGGAACTGACCAAAGGGGATGACAATGACGTCAGTAGTAGCCATGGTCAGCCATGCAGGAGGGTGGGGAGGGATGAGTGAGTCGGAATGGGAGGGACAGCAGTAAGATGTAAGTAGGTGTGAGTGCTGGCGGGCACCATGTGTTTTCCATACTGAAAGGACTGAAAGCAGATTAGAGAAATGCACAGCATTTAAGCAAAAAAGAAAAGACCCCTAAGATGAGTCCATGAAACAAGCTCCCACTGGGACGTGGAGATCCTTCTACTTGCCAGAGATCAGCCGGGATCTTGGCTGTTGTCTTTGTAACAGTCAGAAGAGAAAAAGGAAGCAGGATTCACCTCTGGGTTCACAAACCCTGGTGGGGAAGTTTTGGGTTTGGTGGTACACTAGAGCAGTGTCTCCCTGGGAGCCTCAGAAAGAGGAAAGGGAAAGGTTGAACAAAATACAAGAGCTCAACCTCAGCTCAGGATCAGGGGAATCTCACGTCTCCAGGACACAACTCCTCTGGGTGGAGATTGGCAAGTAGGACTGAAAGATGAGGCTTAGCTGCTGGGTTTTGCCTCCATGCGAGCCTGACAGGCCAGCTTCCAGGCCAGGCTATGGCTATTTGTGGTTTAATATCTGTTGTGTTAAGAACAAGTACATACAACATGTCTCCTAGCAACAACACTGTAGCAACAAGCAGTAGGGTTACCAGGGTTCTGGAGTACAGGCGTTCCTTCTAGAGTTTTCCAGGTTCTTATTATCCTAAACAAAGAATCAGACAAGAAGTGCACAAAAAGGTCATGAGGCCTTTACTAAAGGTAGGAAAGGAAGAACGCTCTACAGACTGAGTGCTGGCCACTGGGAAAGCTTATGGTGGCCACGAGGTTAATTACCACCATCTTCATTCCACAGGCTGAAGACAGATCAAGCCTGTCTGTTCAAAAACCTGTTTCACCTCATGCTAGAACTGAAGACAGCGTTTTCTGATTGGTAGCAGGCCTGCAGAACTTTGGAACTGTTCTGCCCACCCATCCTGGACCTCTGTGATCGGCAGGTCAGGCCCACTTGCTCAGCTGGGGGCCAGCCCCTAATCTCCTGCCTCTTCAGGAAGGCTCTGGTGGGGGGACAAGCCACAGTGCCCCAGGCAAGGAAGATGGTGGCACTTCCTGAGTGTGCCCAGAGACAAGGGGTTGAATGGATGCTTAGGGGCCTCTGATCCAGGGTTGCAAGGGGGGGGGGTGGGAAAGAATTCAACCCTATGCTCAGGGCTAGACTTGGACCACTTTCTAGGGCATTACCTAAAGCCTGGGCCAGAGATTGAAGTGAGGGGCTGGGTGATGGAGAAGACACCCACAAGCTCACTTTGGGATCATGCGAAGGTACCCAGACGGCAGTGTCACTGTGTGTTGTGATATGTATTTTGTGTAGTTGTGAGCCATAGCTCCTTCCTCTGCAGAAAGTCACCCGTCCCCAGTAGCCCTGGGCACTCATGGTTTCCTGCAGCTCTCTGCCCTGGAGCGCATTCTCTTCACTGGCATCGGGCGGGGATGCACATAGGGTGGGGACCCACAGAGGCAGCCGTAGGTGTGCTTCCTACAGGGGCTGAGTTCCCAGCAGCAGGACCCAGTGCCAGTTGTGCACGAGAGCACTCGCCCCCTGCCTGCTTCCGGCCCTCCCACTCCCCCACTTCCTGGCCCCCAGCCATTGGCCCTGGCTCTCCCATTACCCATCGAGCAGTCAGTGCCCAAGACTGCACATCGGGGCAGCCCTCACGGCACCCAGTCACTTGTACTGGCACCTCTGTCCCATGAGAAGCAGAGCCTGGGACGGAGCTTCACTTGTGATTTCCTGATTGCACAGTGCTGGGAGAGGGATAGGGGAAGCAGAGGACAGCAGGGAGCACAAAGCTGAGAACGCGTGGGGCCTGAGCTGGAGACCCCCTTCTGCCTGGCCCAAGAGTTCTACTGCCCTGCCTTCTGGTCCATCTTGAGCCAGGAGGGGCCATTTATGTCCTGTGTCCTTCACTCAAGTTAGCCTTTCAAGTGGCACCTGTTTTGGCCTGGGAACAATTTTCACGAGGAAAGGACAGCTAGAGGTTGCTACCAGCCATTCAGAGGCAGCAGCGGGCAAGTGGTGGGGATGGGCTACCAGCAGTGCCCTCTACAGGCATACTCGAGCACTGCAAGCCTTCCTATAGTCCCTTTTCTCTGAATCCTTAGATAAGGCCCGATTCCCGCACTCGTGGAGCGTTCTGTGGAAAGGGAACCATCCAGGAAAACAGTTATCAAGGGAGTCACAAGTCCCCCAAGAGCAGCACATTTATGAGGAGAGCACATTTACAGCCGGGGGATGACAGGCTCAGGGCTCAACGCAGAAGCAGCGTGCCGGCTCTCTTCCATGTCATCTTGAACCATGAAGCAAACATCCTCCGGCTGCTTGCTTGGGCTGACTGCTGTCAGAGTTTTGGCTGACCCTCGCACGCACGGCTGTCTTGCTCTTGCTGCAGGAAAGCTCAGCATGCAGCTACGTAGTGTGGGGGTCATTGGATGGATCTTCTTGGAACTTGGTCTCATCTTGTTTCTGAGGTTGCTCCCCGGCTAGCTTGTGCAGGGACCCTTCACGGCCAGGTGTACCTCTGTGTCTTCATATGGCTGCATCCTGCATACCTGCCCAAGCTGGGGGGGGGTGGGGCGGGGTCATCACTCAGCTCTGAGCTGCTCTTTATTAAGAGGGGGAAGCCATGCAATTGCTTCCCGCGCCCTCCCCCTGCCTCTCCCCAGTGTGTTCTGAAGTGGCAGCTCTCCCCAGCTGGCAAGGTACAAAAATTACTTTTCCCCGTCATGGCTCAGTGTCCATTTCCTGTGTGGCCACAACCCACACTGACGCGTTTGTAACAAGGTCCACACATCAGAGCCTACTGAAAGCATGATCGCAGGGGCTACAGCCACCGGGAATTACGGCAAGAATGAATTCTTCTCTAGTTGTTCCCATGGAGCATGGCCTGGTGACCCGCCCACCTCCCAGCAGGGGACAGTGTGCCTATGACCCAGGTAGGCGCTCTGAGGGGTGGAGGCTGGCACCCCCGTGAAAGCACAGGGCTCCTCCGGGAAGGAGACGCATTGGAACTCCAAGCTCCTCTCCACCTTTCAGCTCTCGTGGTTTCACCCGCCAAAGAGCGACCCAAGTAGCTCCATGGGGCACAGGTCATTCATGGTTCCTCTCAGCTGCTGCCAGGAACCGTCCCCACATTCGTAGAAGATTCTGTGGAGTTCCCCTTGTCCCAAGGTGCTTCATAGAACTCCCTCCTCTCTCTCTCTCTCTCCCTCTCTCTCTCTCTCTCTCTATATCTTTCAGACAGACCCTTTCTCGATCTCCAATCTCTGAGCCTTCTGCGTCAATTATTTGCCCCGCAATACCGCAAAGCACTGTGGGAGACAGAGCCAGGCAGTGCTGTACCGCCCCTGTCTGTGAGGATGACAGGACTGGGGGTGGTGGCGGTGCCTTTCTCAAAGAGCCCTGGCTCCATCTGTTGTTTGCACAGGGCCATTCATGGCCGGACACATTTCTGCCATCATGCTGCATGTCCTCCACACCCCATAACCCAGGAGATGGGTGTGGCTTGCTTCTCACTCAGCTGGGAGCTGATTCCTGTTAAGAGGGAAACCAGGAATTGCTTTCTCCAGCCCTCACTCTCCCTGCCCTCGCCTGGCAGAGATGGAGTTGGAGCAGATTTCCACTAAAAATGGAGATGGGGATCTTGACTTGGCCCCGCAGGTTCTTGCTTCCTACTGCAGAAAACATTCGAGGGCACACAGGGAGAGGCATAGGCAGATGTCTTAGGCAGAATCAAAAGTGCAGATTCAAGTGGGTGAGGCACACCGTGCTCTGGGGCTGAGGGTACTTATGTGGTCTTGGGGTTTCCTTGAAATGAGGGACTTGGGGATCTGCTCGTGCTTTGAGCTATGCATCGTGCACCTAAGGTGCACCTGCTAAGGCCAAGTGGCCCATTAATAAGATAAAGTTCAAACTGACTTTATCTACTAGGTTAAAATACAAAACTAGTATTTGTGTTTGAAGTGTAGAGATTTGGTACCCAATTAATAGTGCCATTTCTGTGGGAACAGAAGTGTTTGGAGTTTATGGATTTATAGTCTTGGGAGAAAGATACAGGCAAATTTTGGGCCTAGAGTATCCTTAAGACTCTCAGGAATTCAGAAGGATCCTGGAAGAAAGCATGGCTACTGTGGGTAACTTAAAGTAGCTTAAAGCTTACAGTGTTCTTCCCTCCCTCCCTCTCTCCCTTCTAACCTCCTTCCTTCCCTCTCCCCTCCCTCCTTTCCTTCCTCTTTTCCTCCCTCCCTCTCTCCCTCACTCCTTTCTTCTTTTCTTCCTTCTTTCTTTGTGGTGTGGATTTTTGAACCCATGGTCTTTGCACTGAGCTACATCCCCAGCCCTTTTCATTTTTTTATTTCAAGACAGAGTCTCACTGAGTTATCTGGACTGGCCTCAAAATTGTGATCCTCCTGTCCCAGGATCCAAAGTGCTGGGCTCACAGGTATGTGCACCGCACCCTGGTTAGACTTTTCTTAGAGCTCCAGCTTCCTCAAAATTACAATTTCCTCAAATTTTCAATTTCTCTATCTCTTCTCTACCTGTCTTTACTTCTTCTGTCCCACCTCAGAAGCAGAGCGATGGCTCCCTTCATCTTCAGGCTATTCTCCCTGATACTCTCCAAAGGACAGAATCAAAGATGGAAGGAGAGGACCAGGAATGTTCCACATGCCCAGCATAATCACGGGCATTTCCTAGACACTAGGTCATTTCATTCTATTATCATTCTTGGTATTCTGAAGAGGAAACTGAATCTGAGAGTTGCCTGGGGCCATGCACAGCTTGTAAGTGGCAGCACAGGACTAAAACCAATCTTGAGCTCTCATGTGAATCCTGGGTCTTCCAGCTGTACCAATCAAGCAAGAAGAGGTTTAGTATGCAAATATTGTAGCACTTCAGCCCAATGTCCAGGGGCGTGTTTCTCCTACTGCCAAGTAATAGGGGCTGGGAAACCAAGGAGGAAGGAGGAAGAAGAGAACAAAGAAGAGGAGGAGGAAGAGTAGGTGGAGGCAGGGAGGAAGAGAAGGAGGAGCGGAGGGGCACTCCCATGAGCATGCCCAGAGACTCAGTCCTGACAGGTGTTCTTTCCTTCCTGTGCACAGTGTGGGCTCCTCTGGCTTAGAGGGTGAGAAGTCCCTCCCTTTCTCTGGAAGACCTAACACCTGAGGCAGGAGAAATGGGCTCCCACATGGCCCTGCCTTCCTTCTGAGGTCCCTGGCATGCAGGGGATAATGCAGCTGCCCCCACTCATTCCTGGTCCCAGGAACACAAACCTGAGCTTTACACACTGGTCAGCTGCAGACACTAGGACCTCTGCACTGTGTCCTGTCACAGTGTCTGTGTCCGATGCTGTATGTAGCTCTCCAGTCCCTGCACTACTGCATTAGCCATATACGCTTCTCTTTTATCCATGTGCTGGTTCTATCCCAAGTCCTCTGAGTCCCTTCTAGAGGAATGATTTGCCTCCCAGCCCACCAGCCCCTTGAGGATGGCTTTAACTGAAGAGAATTCTTCACCCAAGGTGAGCCCTCTAGAGCAGCCACCTCTAGTGACAGAGGGATGTAGGGACAGCTTGATGCAGCCTGGTGCTATGTTCCTGTCACCCCACAGGATTGGCTGATTTGCAAAGCAACTGTATCTCAGTGCAACCTCTCCCCCTTGCCAGCCATGCTTCTGTCCTGTCCCTTCCTGAGTGTTCTCCCAAGAGCACCCCTTGAGGAGCTGCTGCCCACAACCTCTCTTTCCAGTTCTCCCCAGAATCCCAACCAAGACCCAGAGACATCATGTCTGAAAAAAGAGACGAAGCCCCAGGACTCCTGTTTCCTTATTATAGTTTAAACATGAACTGTCCATGGAAGAGTCATGCATTGAGGCTCGAGCTCACTGACACATCAATGGATTAACCCATATACAAGCTGAATAGGCTGTGGTAGGTGAGGCCATATTGGAAGATGGCCCTAGCTGGGATTGTGCCTTTGAAAGGTGTCACTCTTCTCTGGCTCTTTCCATCTATCTGCCTGTCTCTTTCTCTCTCTCTCTCTGCCTCCTGGATGCCACCAGCGAAGCAGCCTTCTTCTGCAAGAGTCTTCCACCATGACACTTCTGCCTTAGAGCCAGTTGGCCAAGGACCAAACCCTCTGCGCCTGGGAGCTACAACCTACTTCTCCCTCTCTGAGCTGTGTATGTTACATGTGTGATGAAATACTGCCATGCTCCTGTTTCCTGCTCTTCCACCAACAACAGGTGGCATGACCTTGGAGAAGGGTTTAACCCCTCGAGTTCCTGGAGCACTTGCCAGGCTCTGGCTCAACAGAGCGGGGCTGGCTGTGACACCCTGAGTGGTGCCAGCTTAGTTTCTACCACTTCCTGCTTGTGCCTGCTGTGCTCCTTTGTCCTCTCTCACTGAGAAAGCAGCGCTGGATGCCAGGGACAGGCAGGATGCCATGCTATGCCCCCTAGGAATGGATTCAGATGTACCTGTGGGATGCAACTGGGATATCCATGGCAACAACATGCCAAGCATGAGGCGGTGGAACTCTTCTCTGGCCTTTCCACAGCTGCTGCCAGACCACTCCAGCCTCCACAGACACCTCCTCCACAGCCTGCAGGAATGGGAGGGCCCTGCTCTCAGCACCAAGTCCCTGCCCTGTCCCCAGCCATGCTACACCTCTGCCCAGTCACATAAAGGCATGTGGATCCTTCACCCCTTGGCCAGCTGGGTACCGGCCACCCAACCTTTGGCCCTTGATCATGATAACTAGATTACAGCATTGGACATGGCCGGCTATCCCGCATGAGCCCCTAGTGCAGTCTCACCATGCAGAATGGTCGGTGCTGAGCACAACAGCTTAGGCTAGCAGGCACCGAGCTGTGGCATGCAGTCCCTGAGCCAGCCTCCTGTGGCTGCCAGCGTTGACTCAGTGATGCTCACATTAGGATGAGACACTGATGAATCGCTCTCTTGGCCCTTCCAAGGCTGGCCTGCAGATGAGGGTCTGCAGTTGTCTCACTTTACAGAACCGGGATCTCTGCAGTACAGGTTCCCTCATCCAAACAGACAGGGGCTATCCAGGGCTGGGGCCACGTCTCCCTCAGAGTGGAACTCCCTGAAAACAGGACCATGACCCCTTTAGATTTTCAGCCAGGATAGACACAGCTGCTACAGAACTCAACCCCAGAAAAGTGGGGCCTGGGCCCTACGTGCTGCAGAACAAGGGGCTTTAAAGACACAGCTGAGATGGGGGCAGTCATGTCGACAACGACTCCTGGAACTTTAGGAAGGTTCTTGAGGAAGCAGAGCCTCTTTTTTTCCTTGCCTGACCCTCATCATTGCAGCCAGGGTCTGACGCCCTCCCTCCCTCTCAGATGCTTACATTCACTTCTCCCTGACCCAGAGTGACAGCACTTGGGACAGGCTGCTCTGGCAGGGTGGCCACAAAGTGCTTGGCATACGGAAGGCTGGGACCCCAGGCCCTGTAGACAGTGCCTGGAGCTTCCTCGCGGTCTCGTCTTGCTGCTCTGCCTTGGAAGACGGATTTCCTTCTACCGACCCTGCTGGTTTTCCCCCTTCACTTCCACAGTGTCTCACCGCCCAGCGTGTCTTGCCTGCAGAGCAGCGTGCAAACTGTCCTCCGCCAGGAGGCGCTCCAGAGCACACTAGCGGCAATCATGGCGCAGGGGATGAGCTTTGTTTATTTCTGTTTTTGCCCTCCTGCGGGTTGAACCCAGAGAACACTAAGCTAGCTACATTCCCAACGCTTTTTTTTTTTTTTTTTTCAATCTTGACACAGGATCTCACTAAGTTGTCCAGGCTAGGCTTGAACTGTGATCCTCCCTCCCGCGTCTTCGGAGGAGCTGCTATCACAGATTAGCACTGTCCTGGGCGCGAGCTGAGTCTTGAATCTGACTTTTTTTTTTTCCGGAACCGGGGATTGAACTCAGGCCCTTGCACTTGCCCTTGCCGAGCAAGTGCTTATTCTGCTGAGCCATCTCCCCGGCCCAAAACTTCGCTCTTGCTCAAGCCTGGACGCTCCACCGGGACTCCTTGCTCCAGCGTGAGTTTTCTCTTTCCGCTGACCCTGGAGGCACAGATTCGTGGATTCTGCTCCCTGGGTTTCGCCTTCACCCTGCGCTTCCCATGGCGAGTGCTGGCTCACCGCTTCCTCCTCTGCCTGCCCTTCTTCCAGCCCTGTCTTATTCCAACTCTCTGAACAGAGCTCTCCTCGACCTCCTTTTCTGCACTGCAACCTCTTTCATTCATTACATCCCCTGCTCCTCTTACAGGGTCAGAAGTGAGAGGTAAACTCACACGCAGAGTTTCCTGAGGGTCCTATGCATAGACCCGTGTGGGCGACGGCAGCCACACTGCCCATCTGGGGCCCTGCAGGGAGAAGGGAAAATTCGAGTCCCCTTCGGCCAGCCGAAGCTACCGCCGAGCCTAGCGCCAGTCCTCAGGGCAGGAGAGACGCCAATCCCGCCGCCCTGGGCACAGAGCCATTTTCCTCTTTCCCAGACTCCCCACTGCAGGGCGTGCTAAATGAGGGATAGAAGAGAAAATTAACTTACGAGCTCAGACCTGCTCGTCTTGGCCATCAAATTCGGATCTGCACTTTGCCACATGCTTCCTCGCAGGTTCTTTAATCTGCTCCTCTCAGCAACCTTGTCCTTGTTCTTCTCATTCTGCAGTTGATGAGGAAGCAAACTCTAATAGGTCACATGACCGGCTCCTGACCCCAGAGCCAGCAAGTGACACTCTCCAAAGCCAAAGCACACAGCCCTCAGGATGGCCTTGCTGCCGCCTGCAATTTGTAAGCCTGCCCTGCTTTTTGCCTGGCCCTGTGGGCTTTGTGCTCTGCCTGCACAAGGTGTGCCGGGCGCCCCTCACCAGCCCCCCTATGCCTAGGCACAGGGCACGCAGAGTAACAGAAGGGATCCACAATTAGGACCCCGATCCCCCTGCAGCCTCTGAGATCGCACAGAGAAACCTGGCTTGAGCGGGGCACAGCAGCTCAGAGCTTGCTGGCGCCTACTGGTTCTTACAGGGTCTCATTCCTAGCTGGTGTGTACTGAACAGAGCACCTGGTTTCCAAAGACTTTAAAAACCCAGAGACATTATTTGCACCTTCGTGTTCCTGCTGAGGGAAGCGGGATCCAAGAGATGAAGCGAGTAGCCCAAGGGCTGGCATCTGGCAGAGGCAGAATGGAAATCCCCATCCGCCTGGTCCCCAAGACTGGGTCTTGGCAGTGGGACTCTTCCAGGAGGGGATGAGGGCATGGCAGGTGACCCTACACACCTACCCTTCTCCTACCCTTCACTGCTGCCATGCCCATGAACTCCATTGGGCTGAGTCATTGGATTGGAAGAGAAACTGCAGAACCCAGGGAGGAGCCACCAGGGGAGACTCTGCAGAATCCCAGGAAGTCTTTTCAAAGGCGCTGTTGTTCTGTCCCCTGGTGGGCTAATAAAAGCAAGAGGTAGCTGCTAAATAAACAAATAAAAGAGGTCTATGCCTCTGAGCTACCTTAGCACTGGGAGGTTGAGACAGGAGGATCCATGTGAGTTTGAGGCCAGCCTGGGTTACAAAGTGTGTTCAACCCAGTCTGAACTGCATAGGGAGACCCTGTCTCAAAAAGACAAAGACAAAACAAACAAAAACAGATCTAGTTCATATTTCATTTTACTTGAGAAAATGGAAAACACTGAAGAGAAATACTTCGAGCTATCTCTTTGTGTCCCCAGTGCTGACCACACACTCAGTCATTTGTCCTGCCTGACCTGGCCCTGAGCACCCAGAAACATCATTGTTATGGTTTGTGTCTATTTGTCCCTGCGAAGCCTCATGCAGTTGCCCGACAGGCTTCTAGAGTTTGTGATCAGCCATGACCCACTGGGATTGTGGGCGCGAGGGCTACACCCAGCATGGGGCCAGTAGCCTGAATGCAGCATGAGGGAGACAGACTTGCGCTCTGCACCCACTGTTGCTTTTACTCCTCCCCTTGCTCTCTGCTCTTTGCAGCCACCAGGAAAGGTTGCTCTGTGCCCTGTGCCCCTCTGCCTTGGAGCCAGCTGAGTATGGACCGAAAGCTCCACTGACTGTGAGCTAAACAAACCTTTCCTTCCTTCCTTCTGGGTGTTGTGTTATTTGTCCCAGCAATGAGAAAACAGTAACTGAGACACATCACGAAGTGTATCTGCACAGCCCCCTTTATTTCTCCTGCCTGCCTGAGCCAGTAGACCCCCCCGGGTGCCCACGGCAGCAACTTGCTAAAGCCTAGCACTTCGGCTCGGCCCCCTGGGCGCCCATTCCTGATCACACCCTCAAGCTCTGAGTGAGACACAGCCATAAAAGCTGAGGGGAGCCACTCGTTTATACTGTGCCGAGTTTCAATTTTTCTGAGATTTCCACACAATCATCTTTTATGAGCTCTAGTAAAACCACATGTTTATACAGCCTATCTCCCTGAGCCCCAAACATTTTAGCAACATTATCTTATGTAACACCTGGGGTTTGAGAAACAGCCTGAACCGTGCGCTCACTTATGCAAATGGTTCTGAATTTTCCAGATGTACCCGTTTCCCTTCATGTTAGCAGAAAGCTTATTGGGAAGCTATCACCTCTCCCTGCTCCCACCATCCCCCAAACCCTTCTCCTCCACCTGCAAAGTAATATTTGCATCTAAAAATGAATTTCTGCCTTTCCAGGAAGATAGAAGTAATTTCTCTGATTTGTTTTGCAATTCCTGATGAATAACTTTATCCATGTTGCTGTTACAGAGCAGCGGGATCTGCCCAAAATTAAATCACGGAGTTGCTGCTTCTCTCCCCTCCCCCCAGACGCAGGTCTCGAGTACTTTATTTATTTTTTTTACCCCTTTGTCCCCTTCATCTACCTTGGTTGAGCTGCCAGGCGCTGCCACTCTCTATACGAAATAGTTCTGTGTTTTCAATCCCTCTAGCCGTTATCCTACTCAGACTTGTAAATCCACACTCCGGATGCCTCATCCAGCTCCCGGCAAATCTGTTTGCATCTCTTTGGCACCTTACGGCCCCATAAATCCTCTCTGGGTTCTGTCGTCTGCTGAATTCTGCTCATGACTGTCGTAGCCAGATGGGGCCTGAAGACTGGGTCTAGCCAGCAGGCTGCGTTTATAAATAAAGTTTTATTGGCACACAGCCACCCCCATTTATGGACACAAGGTCCAAAGCTTCTTCCCAGTGAGCTGCAAGGGCAGAGTTCAAAGTCTTGAATATTCACTGTCTGGTTCTTTAGAGAAGCAGTTTGCCAGGCTTCTGCCGTGTGGAATAAGGCCTGTGTTCCCCAGCCCAGCACGTGGCCTCTGTGGCCTGGTCTCTGTCCCTGAATGCACCCCCGTGGCCCACGCTGCACGAATGGATGCTGTTCCTGCGCCAGCAGCAGCCTGCATCTCCGCCCCGCTGAGGCTGAGCTCCCATTCGTGTTCCCTCAGGGCGATTCGGGGGATTTTCCACAAATCCTGTTCTGTGTGTGCCTCTCCCTCTTTAGACAGCAGCCCCCAAGGAGCACGTGCTTCTCAATCTTTTTTTTTTTTTTTTTTTTTCATTCCCGGGTGTTTCTGGAACAGAGAAGCGCGGGGGCCTAGCATGTGCTCACCCAAATCTCCTGCTTTGGCACAAGCATTATTTTGAGAAAGCGCAGCTATAGGAGAAACTGAAAATAATGTAGACGTGAACTTTCCATGAAGGAAATTTACACTTACAAAGAAAATCTCCGCGTGCTACATTTTCCTGCTAGATCTTCCCTCCCTGCTAGAAGAATCACGAAAACCACAAGGCAGCCGCGCACGAGACACAGATTTGATCTGCGCAACACGCCTGCCTCTCGCTCACTGTGCTTTTCCTGGACACCTCTCCTTCACCTTCCCACGAGTTTCAGGGGACAGTAGAGGTTAGCCTGAAGTCTGAGTCACTTGTTTAGGAAATAGTCGTTTCTCTGATCCCCTCTCCTAAGTAAACATGTTCATGTACCTGCTTATTTTTCTCCTGCTCATCTGCCTCTTAGCTAGGTGACCTAGCTAAGCATTCAAAAATAATACAGAGAATGGGCCAGTGCCCACGGTGCGTTGAGACAGTGAATGAGACTAGGCATGGGGGCGGGTGCCTGTAATCCCAGTGCTTGGGAGGCTGAAAACAGGAGGATCACTATGAATCTGATTTGCGTAGTAAGATGCTGTAGACCCTGTACTAAATATACTATTAAAAAAATACAGAGAAAATTGCTTATTACTCTATAGAGTTCCTGCTCAATACAACATTGAAGGAAGGAAGGAATAATCAATCCCTAACTTCCTGCCCTTTTTCTTCTTTGGTCCCACACACTCCTCAGGCTCAGAACCCCTAATCTGTTTCATGGGTTCCACAGCTCAGAGCTTGTTATGTCTTCGCCCTGCCTCCTGAGCTTCCAGCCCTGCCTGCTCCAGCCTACATCACCCCCTCAACCTCTGACCTGCAGCCTGGGACAGGGGGAGGACCTCAGAGAGTCCCACCTACTGCCATGCTGGGTGAATGAACAGCTTCCTGTCAGTAATTCTTGCCCTAGAAGCCTTAAACTGACTCTTGAGGTGGAGTTCTCTGAAATCCCAGTGCTGTCTGCAAGTCCTGCAGCACTGAGCAGCAGGCTTGAGAGCAGCTGTCATTGGGCCTAAGAGCCCAGGGCAACGCGACAGGGAAAATCTGGGGGGAAAAGCATAAATTGTCTGCTTAAGATGAGAAAGAACATGACAGAGGAACAATTAGGGAACAGGAGAAAAGTTTGAGAAGAAATCCTTGTTGCTACTAGGTTGGTTGGGGTCAACCATCCTACAAAGTCGCCCATCAGCAGGGCCCCCTCAGGGGTGCCTGGACACCAGTGCCCTGGGTTATAAACCCAGGTTTCAGTGCACTTGGAGTGTGGCCCAGGCTTTTGTTGGTGTGGCCCACAGCTAGCCGATCAACTTCCCTTATCTTTCCTCTCTGCTCCCTTCTCTTGCCCTTGTAGGAATTAAAAACCTCTGAGTTTTTTCTTTAGCCCTAGTGGGAGCAGGGGCTGCCACTGAGGGACACCTCAGTGTCTGGGTTCAGGCCCCTTCTAATGAGTCACTCTTAGGCAGATCAGCACCTGAGCCCTTGCTTTCCTCACCGGTGAAATGGAGATGATTGGTGGACTTCTCAAGGCTGAACAGGATGCTGAGATGGCAGGTGCAGATGCCTGGTCTTTACCTGGGCCTCTGAGAGAGGCATAATTATTCATTTACTCAACAAATATCATCCCTGGTCCTTCTCATTATGAAAAATCATCCCTCTCCCAATTCACTGCCCTCACAGGACTTGCTCTCTCATGGAAGAGATGGGTGAGAAGCAGGACAAATGCAGACAGAGAGCTGACTGTGCTCAGAGATCAGCAACGTGGGGAAGGGGGGACTGCAATATTGTGAGAAGGATTTTAGATCTGATTTTGAAAAGGTCTTTGTTATCACATTCTGGGGTCCCCATGGGACACTTACAAATGTTATCCATGGGCCTGGGAGTGAGCATTTAGCTGTTTTATAGAAATGTCAGTTGGATGAACAAAGGAGAGAAGACAGAGATGTAGGAAAATCAAAATTTTTAATTTGTACTTTCAATAAAACCTGTGGGTTCTGGACATAAGCTATCAAAACTGAGGTCTTAGAGACACCATTCATTTCTTTTTACCCATAAATCAGCCTTTTTCATGTATATATGGACCTCTCTTTTCCCCTGTAAAATGGGCCTTCCCCTATAGACAGTTATGCTTCTGCTTCCATGATGGCTATCACCCAGGAACGGCCAACGCCATCCCTCTGCAAGAAGAGTGTTCACGTCTGCTCTGTAAATGGAAACCCCTTTCTGTAGGGTCAGAAATCCTCCAGTCCCAAATCCTCTGCAGCACTAGCAGCCTGAGGACACAAGGGCTTCTCTCTCCCTTTGGAGGAGTGGCGCTCTCTTTCTCTGAGTGTACTTCTAAAGTTCTCTTAATAGGTCCCTGAGTGCCTCTTACTGATGCATCCTGAATGTTCCTGCTCTTTGACAGAAATTTGAACCTACAACCTGCCCCCAGAAGGGTGCTCAAGGGTCCCCACCTCTATTCTGAGGGTCTCCTGGGTGTCCATCCAGTGACATTTCTTTGGTGAGCCAGCGGCAGGTAGTAAGGAGGCAATGGGGCTATGACTTTAGTAAGTCCAGCTGAAGGCTTTGTAAAAACTGTTAATGTGGAAAGATTTCTATAGAGCTAAGATGCTACTGATGCTTACTGTCTTGTATGTCCAATACATATGTGTTCCCCAACCTCACAAGCTTTCTAAAATACAAAAGTTAGAGCATCTTACCATCTGGTGTCTGCAAACAAAATTGTTTGTAATGATAGGCACACCATGAGCTCTAGGCAGCGCCTTGTAATAACTAAGACTGGGCACCATCCAGATGTGGTCTACACCTTCATAGTCCCGGCACTCAGGAGGCTGAGGCAAGAGGATCACATAGTGAGTTCAAGGTCAGCCTGGGCTACCTTTGAGCAAGTCTTTGTCTCAAACAACAAAAAATAAAAGATGAGGCATCAGTCACCTAGGGTATATCTGTAGGCAGGTACCCTCTACTTAGGCGCTTTAAAGAAATAGCAAATATAAATAAAGATGTATTTATGTAATTTAATACTTGATAATTTGGTAAAGGTAACCTATGAAATGATTTTACACTAAAATGGTCATTTCAATGTGCTTTTAGAGAGATAACAAAGAATTTAATGGGTCTCATATAATATCATAATTGTTAACCTAAAATGCTGTTTGCTCTGGTCATTTTTATTTTGCACTTTCCTTGTGAGACTTCATAACTATTATTGGTCAATATTCTTCAGAAATGCGACTCCCCAAAGACGGCCTAACTGGTAGGTTAGCGTAGTAGGCTGTCACCTCCTGGGCAGGTCGACCAGCACACAGACTCCTCATATAAATGCTGCTGGTGATCAGTGGAATTGGTAGCTGTCCTCGGGCCACACTTCGCGATTCCAAGTGCCCTGATGTCCAGATAACATTGCAATAGGATAAACACGGGCAGCTCACAGCTCAAGAGAGCCGTGACTGATCTTCTGTGGGTCCTACAACTGAAGCTTGGAGACCAAAGCTAAACAAGGAGAAAGGTGCTGAGGGTGCTCAGTCAGCCGTTGGCTCTATTCCTCCAAGCTCAGCCAGGACCCCTGGGGAAGAGCCCTGAGTTCCACTGAGTGAGGGACATCTCAAGTAAGGGGACGACTGGAGTGCAGAGCAATTCCCTCAGTGCACATCCTTTAAAAAGTAGGTTCATTAAAGAGGGAGCTTCTCCCCATGGTTCCAGGGGAAGCATAAAGGTTAAGCAAAGAAGGCAAAGAAAAACTAGAGGGTATAAGGGGTTCCTCACATTTGGCCTAAAGTAACTTAACCTTCACACACACACACACACACACACACACACACACACACACAACCCCCACCATCACCACCAATTCTAATGAACACAAGTCTTACTTTCATCTGGTTTTAAATAGCTAGCAGGAAGGCATAACCAAAACATTAGACTTGTACTATGTAAAAAGCAGAAAAATCTAGACTAGATGTAAAGAGATTCCAAATAGTACACAAACCCTACAGACACTCTCCAGCTGTATCTGTAGTATCTCACATTATACCCATCGGAGGCTGTGGTTCCCAGACCCACTAGTGCTTCCAAAAACTGTACCCCCTCCTCTCAGTTCTGCAGCGCCCCCGAGGTCACAATTTGGCTTCTTGAGCAGGTGTACCAGAGGATAACAATGCCGATGGGAATATTCCAGCTGCACACCTCTGTCACCCTTGCAGAATGGGTCCGCTTGTGTTACCTACTGCAGACAGGAGTGCTCATGTTATCTGGCGCTCGTCACGATGGAGATCTTCAGGCCTGCTACATGGAGGCCAGTAATAAGAGTTTTAATGGCAAATATACAAATAAAAACATAATCTTTATTGTTTATTCCTTGGTCATCATTATAATTACAACTTAGAAATCAGATTTCTCAGTAATACAATGGGAAAAGCCTATTATGCTCCTACATTCTATGTCTACTTGGATAAATATCTCAAGACAAATAGAGGCTACTATGAAAGACAGTTCATTATTCAGTGTTTAAGTGTTTGGCCCTTGTTTGTTTAACGTGTTCATCCCATTTCTCTCTTTCAGATGTCTGCAGATCCCACTCAGACTAAGGCTCACCTGTGTTACTATTAAAACAACGTTGTGTACATATTTCTGACAACCCTACAAAGTGCCTATGCATCACAAGACCTATGTTCACGAGTTAATACCGTGTCACATCTGCTTTCTATTTTAATGACTTGTTGATGTTTTGGTTCTCCAAAAGAAGCTGGAACAAAAAAAAAAAAAAAAAAAAAAAAAAAAAAAAAAAAAAAAAAAAAAAAAAAAAAAAAAAAAAAAAAAAAAAAAAAAAAAAAAAAAAAAAAAAAAAAAAAAAAAAAAAAAAAAAAAAAAAAAAAAGAAGAAGAAGAAGAAAACAACTCTGCTTGTTTGCTAATGACACTATGCTTGGGCATTCTTCTCTGTTGCCTAAGCTACTGTCATGGTGGGCTAACATCTCATGTATCCTTGCCCTATTTTTCAGACTGTCCATGGATATGGCTTCTCCAACAACAAAACCTGACCTTTCCAAGTCTCCTTTGTATCAGTCAGGAAGAGACCTCCAGTCCCCGGCTAGGCAAGGTCAGTAGTGCTGTTGGCCTGAAGCAGCTATTAGAAGATGAAGCTCCTGCCCTTTTGTAAGGGTTTATGTCTAGTTGTCTCCTCAAAGCCTCATGCAGTCATGGAGTGGGGACTTCTAGAGTTTGAGAATAACTCATGATCCACTGGGATTATGGGTCTTAGTACTGCTGGGATTATGAGTGTTTCCCCCAACCTGGGGCAGATAGCCTGAATGTAACATAAGAGAAACAGAGAAATAGACTTCCTGTTACCACTGTTGCTGCCACTTCTCCCATTTGCTTTTTTGCTCTTCGTTGCCATCCTGAAAGGTTCCCCTCTGCCCTGTGCCCCTCTGCCTTGGAACCAGCTGAGTATGGACTGAAACTTTCAGTAACTGTGAGCTAAATAAACCTTTCCTTCCTTCATTTTGGGTATCAGGTACTTGTCGCAGCAATGAGAGACAAGTAACTGAGACACAATTTGGTACCACAAAAGTAGGCTCATTGCTGTGATTAACCTGACAATGCGGATTATGAGCTTTTAGGAATGGCTTATGAGAAGAAATAGGAAAGGTTTGGAGATGTTGCTTATTTGTGAAGAGCTGGAACAGCTTTGGCTGTTCTATGTGGGAGATTCTGATCAGAGCTCAGAAGACCTGAAGGCTGATGGAAAGCCTTCCAGTAAAGACCAGGCTAGGAAGGTTTCTTCTGGGAAGGACTGCATTGATTGTTGCACTCCAGATGATTTGTGCTATGTCTTGGCAGAAAGTCTATCTGAATTGTGCTCATATCCAGAGACTTTGCTTGAGACTAAAATCAAGCATGGCAGACTGATTAATCTTTCAAAAGAAATTTCAAAGCAGTGAAATGTTGAGGCAGTGTCATGGTTGTTGTTGGGGCCTTTAGCCAGATTTATGTTGAGAATCAAGAGCAAGGAGCCCAGAAAGATGGTTTAAAATATTGTGAGTTTGGCCAAAAAGCTCCAATAAGTTGTGGACTGCAAAGATAGAGCTGAGAGGATCTTCATTGCTGAGAAGGAATAAGAGAATGGAAAGGATGGCCTGAGGGCACCACGGGAGGAGACAGGTCTCCACCCATTGCAGCCTCAGAACTGCAAGGGAGAGAGACTTTGCCCTGAAAGTAAAGCTGCAGAGCCCTGTGTTCCAGAATGGCAGTAGTGGCCACATCAAGTTCCAGAATATCTCCAGCATGGAGAATGTATTTCTTGGAATCAGGGTCAGAGTGCTCAGTGATCCAGGCACACGACCTCTACAGCCAAGAGAGAAGGAAGCCCGGCTACTGCTCCAGCTGGCAGTAGACCTTGACATCGTCCATGTGGCATTGGTTTTAGGTGCATTCAGCATGCAGGAGTTCTGAGGCTCAGAAGGCTTCCACCTCAATTTCAGTAGAAGGCCTGGGAGGCCAGGCAGTGTGCCTCTGAGAGGGCGGTGTGTGAAGCTGCGAGTGAGAAGCCTATTCAGTGGAAACTCCAGAAGTTTGGAAAATCCAGGAACGTGGATCATCTAAGGGAAACTGCAAGGAGGGAGCAAAGCTGGCTTAAGAGAGAAACCACGGGACCTACCACCAGAAATGCCACAGGGGCAGAGTCACACGGAGCTCACAATTTGCCATAGATTGCTTTGGATGTTCCACAAAGAACTACAGGATTTAATGTTAGTCCTGCTGGATTTTAGACTTGTGTTGGTCCCAATGCTTGGTATCCTGCTGTGTGTACCTTTTGGAATGGTAATGTTTATCTTGTGCCTTTGAATGTCACAAGTGTTTAAGTTTTCATTTGTACAGGGGCTCACAGCTAAGAGTTTGCCTTGGATCTTAGAGGAGATTTGGAACTTAGATTCTGAAACTGTTGGGACTTTAACAACTCTTAGAGATCGACTAAAATGTCTTTTGCATAAATGGATGTGCATGAGTCTTTGGGGGTCCAGGGGTGGAACATTATAGTGTCTACTTGTCCCCCAAAACCTCATGCAGTCATGGGATGGGGACTTCTAGAGTTTGAGATTAACTCATGATTCCCTGGGATTATGGGTTTTAGTACTGCTGGGATTATGAGTGTGAGCCTAGGGAGGAGGGCCTGAATGTAACGTAAGAGAGACAGACTTTCTCTCTGTTGCCATTGTTGCTGCTCCTCCTCCCATTTGCTCTCCTGCTCTTTGCTGCCGCCATGGAAGGTTGCTCCCTGCCATGTGCTACTCTGCCTTGGAGCCAGCTGAGTATGGACTGAAACTTTCAGTAGCTGTCAGCTAAACAACCTTTCTTTCCTTCATCTGAGGGGTTGGGTATTTGTCCCAGCAATAAGAGAAGAGTAACTGAGACATCTTCTGAAACCCTTAACAAGGGGTCAAAGCTCAGGCAGAATGATTTCAGAACCTCATAACTTTTAAACTGTACTTTTCATAATAACTGCAGTTCAGGACACAAACCCTATTATAATTTATCGAGGCCCTAAAGATATGGTAATTCTAGGTCATTCCTTTCTACCCATCAATGGATCCTTTCTCACCTGTGGCTAGACACCGTCCCCTTCCACCTGAAAAATGGGTTTGTTCCCATGGTTAGGGCACAGCTTTATCACCTGGGATGGTTGGCAGCTATGAGTGGGCCATCATCCTTCACCTGCAGAAAAATACGTCACCTTTTTTCATTTATAACTTGAATCTCTTTTTTCCATATATTTTTCAAGTTGTTCAACACTCCCTAATGCTCCCTAAATATACTCATCTTGGGGCCACAAGCCTGTCTGTGTCTGTCTGTCTGTATCTCTCTCCCTCCCTCCCTCCTTCCCCCCTTCTCTTTAGGCCCTACACTCCATTTCTTTGAGTATGTACTTTTCAAGTCCTGCCTAACAGATCCCTTTATGCCTCTTACAGTTTTCCATGAAAGTTCTATTTATGTGATGGAAATTGGAGGCCCTAGAACCTACCACATGTGTTCCCACCTGCACTTTGAGAAACTCCTTGGATGCTGCCCAGTTATGGAAGGAAGGAAAGAAGGGAGGGAGGGAGGGAGAGAGGGAGGAAGGAAGGAAGAAAGGATGGAAGGAAGGAAGGAAGGAAGGAAGGAAGGAAGGAAGGAAGGAAGGGAGGGAGGGAGGGAGGGAGGATCTTATTTATTAAGCATATAGTTTGTGAGCATTGTCTGTACCAGCCAGGGAAAACAACTTGAGAACTAAATTCAAGAACTTTCAGAGTGGAGATGGGAAATTTTTAAATCTTCCCTTGAAACCACGGTTACAGGGAGAATTCTGGATAAGTTATACAAGTAGTAAGACATGGTGATAAACAAAGGGAAATGGCAGAAGGGACTGTTTGGATTTCTCCACCTGTCCATTCCCTGTCCACCTCCATATCCTTATCCTTTTCCACAGCACACTGGACACCACTCCCCTGACATCTAAAATCTGGTCTCCCCCCATCCTTCACTAAAAGCCACTGCTCTTAAGAGTTGCCACCTTCCTGTTCCTGCTCTGCCTGGGTGGCCTAGCCATGTTTCCACCCCACTCTCATCTTGCTTATCATTGAGGGCAGGATGCCTGAGGCCAGAAGTCTCTCTTCAACTGGGCTGTATCCAACCTCTACCCTCACCAAGGTGCCATCTGCATGCTAAACAGCACTCCGCCTCTTGCCACGACAGTTAGCAATTGCCACGAGAAAAGAACCATAAAAGGAGCAAAGAGAGGCAGCACACAAATCCCAGGGAGTCCCCACCCATTTTCCCCAAAGAGACAAACGTCTCTCCCCCATTTCTTTTACCCTATATCTCTAACTTCCGAATGCCTAACAGGAGAAGAAATCGATCTGAGAGTTCATCTCCCACTTCTCCTATTCTTGACCAAGAATAAGGCTCTTCCACTCGGTGGGGCTCCGCGAAATTTGGTTTTACAGTTCTGAGAGGGAAGAAAAGTCCCAGTTTAGGGTCACAGTGTAAAACCCAATACCAGACTCCTTGGTTCACCAGCACATACAGAAAGTAGGAGAGAGAAGATGCAAATATGACCTCGTAGGATGCACCACGTTGGAATCACTTCATAAAGAAGACAGAGCTGGACAGATCCCGAGGTGAAGGATCAACTTGGAGAGATCAAGCTCAATGATCCTCAAAGCTCTTCTTGATTTTCAGATACAGAAAATCCTAAAGTGTTGTTTAAAGGTAAGAACATGATGCTCAGACAAACATAAAACAGCTGTATGTCAAAGATTTAACTCATTAACTAGAGAACCAATAGGATAGCGTTGGCAAACCTATGGTGCGTGTGCTGCCCCCGGCACGCAGACACCTCCTCTTGGTACGCACAAACCGAGTCACCCAGCAGCCAGCACCGCACAACACTTACCTTGTCTAAACTAAAACCTCAGCGTTCAGGTTTAACTGCAGTGCTGGGCCTTTGTGATGAATACACGGGCTTGGGGCTGCAGTTTGCCCACCAAGTCCCTAAACGTCTCTCCCCCACCACCCGAGTAAGACACCACTGGTTAAAGGCAGAATCCAGAGAACACACCCATCTCAGCGATCGGGAATCCTGAAAGAAACATACAAATATCTACAAAACTGGTCAGTAACTACCAGGCAATGTTCAATCATGTCTCCAACAGACACCCTTGACCTGCTGTTCTAAGGATGAAAATCACTTGCATTCTTAGCAATTTCCTAGGACTTCTAGAACTGTAAAATACCTCAAAAACAAAGAGGCACTCAAGTCCCAGCAGAATTAGATAACCTGGCAGATAATACCACCAGGATGCTCAGCGCTATTTTTTTTTTTTTTTCATTTCACATGCTTCACACATATTCGTAATGGAAATAAGGGGCTATTCTCAGAATCAGAGGTAATGCATGCAGCTCCCTCAGCTCCATCCTTGGCATACCCTGGGCACTCAATGGAAATTATCTACTTTTCTTCCAATCTAATAAAATCACAGGGAGGTTTCCTTTGAGCCAAATGCTACTGGGAAAGTATGTACCAAGGGGCTCTCATCCCGGAGGTGCTAATTCTCACATCTGGCTGGGAAATTCTTGGGAGGAGGGATCCAGTCCGCTCACATCCTGCACCTCTCCCTGAGCACTTATCCCAGAAGAAATGGAGAATCTACATCGCTCCTGACACATTCCTGCCATTGAAAAGCTTTCCCACCAGGGCCACCCCCACATTTCACTTGTTCCTCCAAAGGGCTGCCATAAACTTCCCGGTAATGGAGGGTTGCCCATCTTACTGAGGAGGCAGGAGAGTCAGAGTAAATGCTTGACTAAAGTCACACTGCTAATAGCAGGCCTAGCTGACATCAAAAGTCCCATGTTTCAGAAGGCTTCAAGAAGGGAAAAGACGTACATTCAAGACCCACACCTGTCCTCCAGAGTTGGCCTTCTTTTTCTCTCTCTCCCTGCTTCTAGAAGTCTGTAAATCAACCTTAGCTTTCCTTGAATGGACAGGTTTAAGTAAGTAATAAGTTTTATATTGCAGGCTATTAATCTATTACTTTAGGTTGTGAAATAACTGTCTATATAAATTTCATAGCTCCTTCTCAAGACCAGTCTCACCGGCATCTCATAGAAACTAGGGCTTTCAGAATTTCATGGCCTCAGAATACAAAGGAGGGAGTCTCAGGGTGAGTCTATAGAACAACTGTTTCCTGCATGCTAGGATGACATAGTTTCTGCCCTAGAGACAGATTCCACAAACTTCTGGGAAGGTGACAGAGTGAGAAGGAGGAAAATAGCTTCACCAATATTTGATGTCTAGACACTAGAATACAGCGTCATGAGGAGAGGCAAAGGAAAGAAGTAGTCCCTGGAACCCAGAAAGGATCTCAACCAAGAAGTGAAGCCCATGGGGACAGCAAAGAGAGAGTGTGCAGTGAAGGGAGAGTCTTCAACCAAGAAGAAGGTGGCAGGTGGCACTGTTCCCTGAGCCCAGACTTATTGTGTGGCAGGGGTGGCTCGAACCCACAGATACATAGCAACTACTGGCAGCTCCACAGGTTTCCACGGAGGGATGCACAGTGAGGTGGAGTGGGAGATGCAGCAGACTGCAGTGGCTGGAGAATTGCTCAGTTTCAGGGGCAGGTAGCTGGGTGGGAGCCATCATGGAGAGGGGAAAACTGAGCTCAGAACTCAGGGTGGCTGCTGGTCCACTCTGCCTAGTGGCTCCCAGCATGAGGGTGAGGCAGCCGAGTTCAAGTCAGCAAGAGGTCAGGGAGCTGAACTCAGAGAGGTGGGGAACCAAGTTTGACCTAGCAGGGGTTCACTGAGTAATACAAGCCAAACAGTTCAGGGTCCAGCCTCAGAGCCAGACTGAACTGCAGTGCTTGCTGGGATTACCCACCACTTGGCAGTAAACCTACAGCTGGATTCCTGGAATTCATCAGTTCTGACCTGGATCCCATCTGCCCACACTTGTCTACCAGGAATATCAGAATATCAGAGACATGCCTTAAGGGGCATCTTTCTTTCTTTCTTTCTTTCTTTCTTTCTTTCTTTCTTTCTTTCTTTCTTTCTTATTTAGTACAGGGTATATAGGGTCTCATGACACAGCTCAGACTCATAGTGATCCTCCTGTTTTCAGCCTCCCAAGCACTGGGATTACAGGCATGCACCACCATGCCCAATCCAATCACAGTCTCGGCATGCCCCAGCAGTGGGGCGGCAATGGCATGTGGTGCCGGGGATTGAACCCCAGCCCGTGTGTTTGCCTAAGCAGAATATTAGTCTGCTGAGCTATCTGGCCAGCACACTTTTTATCATTCTTTTCATGTTTTATTTTGTTTATTCTTGATTGTCCTTGTTTTTATATGAGTGTGAACATGGCTTCTATTTTTGTTATTATTTTTATTCTGTTATGTCCTTATTTTTATTTCTTCTTTCTCTCCTTCCTTTTTTTGCTATTTCCCAAAATTTTCACAATCTTCTTTTGTCCACCAGCCTTGTTTCTATTCTCTTCCTCTTCTTCTATTTCTCTACATTTTTACTCTCTAACCCCTTTCAAGTTTCCTCTCCCAACAGTAAAATTGCCACATTGTGGGCTTATTTACTGTAGACAATTTTCTGGTTTTAGACTTGGTCATATCACTACAAATCTAATTCACGGGGCTAAAGGTGGCATATTAATAGTGGCCACCGCTTCTCATTTTCTAGGTTGTGCTTGATCTTACTGTTATTGCTAATTGTACTACTTTAGCCAAGGTGACAATTGTGCTAATCAATTGTTCTTGAATGCCTAAGGGTCAAAAACAATACTTTAGGCCAGGGCTAAGGTTAGGGGCCAGGCCAGGTAGACAGCAACTTCTGATGCCTAGTAAATAGAACAGGTAGGATATTCTAGCATGCTGAAAACCAAAAATGATGGCTACACCAGGAAGACATCTCTGAGAAGTAGTCCTTCTCTAGGAGTTCTAAATACTAGCAATAAAGCCACTTGCAATAAATAATTTATAAGAAGCAGCCCATGAATTAAACTATTTAAAAGCAAGAAAATGAGAAGACAAACAAGAAGCAAATCCAAACTTCCACCTCACCAAAGACAAACCCAAGGCCAGTGAAGTTGAACAATTCAAAAGCCACCCACCTGGATTCTCTGAACAAAGAAAATGAATGAGGCTCTAGAAAAAAATCAAATTAAAAAATAATTTCTGAGATAACCACAGAGATGGTGACTATAATGAAAGACAGATTCTAGAGAAGATATAATTTTTTTAAAAAGAGTAGCTTAATAAAGTGATGGAAATAATTAACACCCAACAGAAGAAAGAAATGGAATCCATCAAACAGATAAAAACAGATACCCAGGAGATTAAAAATTACACTGAAAGTATATGCAGTAGAATGAGCCGATGTGAGGGCAAAGTATCAGACGTAGAGGACAGGATTGCTGTTTGTGATCATGAAAAGAGAGATCTCTTGAAAGTAGCAAGAGATCATACAAAATCAACCCAGCAGCTGCTAGATGATGCAAAGAACATGAAACTGATAAAAGTCAATTATAAATCAGGGGATAGCACAAACAACATTAAAAACCTTGCTCCGAGAAGTTAGGGCAGAAAACTTCCCAAGCTGGGAAAAATAATTTGATGTACAGATAAGTGAACTGTACCGAACTCCAATTAGGTATGATCAAGAAAGAAAGAAAAAAAAACCTACACCAATGCATATAATAGTCAAGATTCAAGAAATTCAATACAAAAAGAGAATATTAAAAGTTTAGAGGAAAGAAATGAATCACCTATAAAGGAAAGCCCATCAGAATCTCAGCAGATTTCTCAACACAACCTCTCAAGTCAAAGACTGCTTGGAGTGAAGTACTTCATTCAAGCTCTAAAAGAAAATAATCTCACAACCTAGACTGAGGTACTCCACAGAATGAACTAGCTTGCTTGCTTGCTTTCTTCCTTCCTTCCTTCCTTCCTTGAAGAAACTCGGGACCTTACACTCACAGGGCAGGTACTTATGCCACTGAGCTATCTCCTTGGCCCCTATGTTTAAAAATTAATGTAGAAATGAAATAGTTCGAAGACAAAAAAAAAAAAAAAAAAAAAAAAAAACACCTGAGGAAATTCGTGAACACCAAACCAGCTCTTCCAAGTTTTCTGCAGGACATTCTAGAAAGAGATAGCAAGGACTGGACAAGGCAAGAAATTAAATAGAGGGGACAGAGGAGGAACCAAAAAACCAGGAAAATAACATAAGCATTAATCAATACATATCAATTATAATCATCAATATTAATGGACTCAATTCACCAATCAAAAGAAACAAACTGGCAGGATGGGTCAAGAAACAAGATCCAACAATATGCTGCATAAAAGAAACACATTTTATTAAAAAAAAAGAACTCATAGACAGAATGTCAAATGATAGAATATACTTCATGCTATAAGAACTCAGAGAAAACGGGAAGCTATTGTGTTTGCAGAAAAAGTGGACTTCACGCAAATACTGATTTAAAAAGTCATATTCTTGTAAAGGAAGCAATCCAAGAAGAAGAGATAATCATCATAATATATGTGCACCTAATGCCAGTGCACCCAACTACATATAATGAATATTACTGGACATAAACAAATCAAATAAGCACTAATACGATTATAATGGAGGACCTCATACTCCACTGTCACAAATAGATCAATTGCACAAAAAAAAAAAAAATCAATGAAATATTAAACCAAACTTTCGAACAAACAGACTTAATAGATTTCTGCAATGGACTAAGTGTTCCAAGCCACAAGATCAGAATATACATTCTCCCGCATGTGCCACATACTAGCTCGGAGAACAGGCTTCAGGAATTGCAAAAGGAATCAAAATTGTACCGTGTTTATTATCAGACCATGGTGCAAAGAAACTGAAAACCAATTGCAAAGCCACAAGAATGCCACCAAATAGCACCCTCCCGAACATCCCGTGGGCCACACATGAAATCAAGGCAACTAACAGTGTCTACAAATGAATGATAATGGATCACAGTGAAAGCAGTCCTGTGAGGGAGACTGATAGCAGGGAATCCCCATACCAGAAAAATAGAAATACCTAGAAATCAATCTATCAAAGGAAGTAAAAAGATCTTTCCATTGAAAACTACAGCACTCTGCAAAGAGAGATCAAAGAGGCTATCAAAAGATGGCAAGATGTGCCTTGCTCTTGAGTAGGCAACACAAATACAGTGAAAATGGCCGTATTTCCAAAATTTTTATGCAGATTTAATGTAGTGCCAATAGAAATACCAGGGCCAGGGAGATGGCTCAGTAGAATAAGCACTTCGCTGGTCTGAGTTCAATCCCTGCTTCTGAAAAAAAAAAAAGAAAAGAAAGAAAGAAAGAAAGAAAGAAAGAAAGAAAGAAAGAAAAGAAAAGAAAAGAAAAGAAAAGAAAAGAAAAGAAAAGAAAAGAAAAGAAAAGAAAAGAAAAGAAAAGAAAAACCAATAGCATATCTCTCATAATTAGAGAACACAATCCTAAAATTTATTTGGAACCAGAGACCTAAAATTGCAAAAGTAATTCTTTCTATCAAAGGCAAGGCAGAGGGTATCACAGTCCCTGACTTGAAATTATAGTACAACCCCAGCATACTCAGCCTCTTGTTTGAGAAAGGAGTCAGACACATTCACGGGAAGAAAGACGGCCTTTGAATAAAACTAGAGCCATATTTTTCACCAGGCACTAAACTCAAATTGAAATGGATCAGAGAGCTAGACATAAGCAGAGACTTTATGACCAAAACCCCATCACACAGGAGCTATCACACAGAATCAATAATTGGGATCTCATCTTAGGAAAAAGTTTTGCACAACAAAAGAAGCCACCAACAGAGTTGAGAGGACAGCCTACAGTGCAAAAAAATTTTAGTCAGCCATTCCTTAGACAATGGATTCTAATAACTCCCTATGGTTGCAGAATGCTGGACTGTGTTGGATTGTGGTGTCGAGTTCAAGAACCTAAGGTAGTTGAATGTCAATGGAGTGCCCACTTTTGACAGGTGTAGACAAAGGAAGGGTTGTAGAAAGAAAAAATCAGGATGTGTGTGTATAGACAGTACAGTTGGGATAGATAACGCTGTGCTTCTACATAATT